>JAYDZK010000016.1:3404563-3424423 GCA_034509185.1 Euphonia xanthogaster | reverse complement strand
AGCATCCCCCCCTTCCCCTGTGCTGCCTGCCAAGGCTCCCCCATCACAGGAGGAGCGTGGTAGCCAAAAAACAGGCACAGGATTGATGGATCACTGCTCCTGGGAGCCAAAAAGGAGCAGAGGAAGAACAAAATAGAGTCCCACTAGGACAGGGGGTGATCACAAGGTTTCTTTCTGCCAGAGGACAGGGACATTCCTACTCCAAGCAGATCCATCAGTCATCTCTGCTTCCCTTGCCATGACAGGCTGGCATTTTGCTAATGAGACTGAGTCATTTGGGGCAGGAGGAGGACTGTGCTAAAACAGGAAAAAAAAAAATCAAACCCGGTGTCTTTAAGGTATTATATGCACTAAACTAGAGCAATCTGAGCATAAATTATCTTTTGTGCCATCCTCTCCAACTCTCCCTATGCACTAATGGCAAATTTTCAAGTTAAAAAGGTTGGCTCGGGTCAAACTTCGGGGGACTCATGGCCAATATATGAAAACAAAATGCCAAAAACCCTGGCACAAGGAGGGCCCAGCTATCAGAACTAATTTACCCCCACAAATATTTAAACATTTCATAGTTTCAGTGGGAAACAGAGATCCATGAAAACTGAAGACATCCCTATGGGCAACAGATCCATGGGAGCTTCCAGCTTGCCATTTGCTATTTTAAAGAATGAAATTTTGCAGCACTGGTTTATTTTGGAGTTACACTGCCCTGTAAGGCTTGTGTAGGTCTCCAGCTTCAAAGAAGAAAAACTTTGAGACCAGGATGGCAGACAGGACATTAATCAGAAGTTGTATCAAGCAGTTCTTTGCAGGAAGAAACATTTCCTAAAGGAAAATGGAAGAAAATTCTTTTTCACAGTGAAAGAAAACATTTTTATTAGTAAGAAAATATATCAGAATTCCTGCCGTTTTAATCAATGGTTTCAAAAAAACCCCACCTTTGTTTTAAGCAGCTTTATAGTGTAAAATCTGATCTACCTGCTCTAGGAGGTGCTGGTATTTTTGCTTACCAGAATCTTTACAAGTTCAATATCTTAATAGTGTGTGTCCAGAGTGAAGGCAGAGATTGACAGCTAGTCAATGAACTGATGAATATCTCCCTCATAAGCATTTCATTTAGCTACCCATGCAGGGTGCATCCTGCCTTTATGCACACACTCCAGCGCCATTATCTCACACTTAATTACTTGGCTCTCAAAGCACCTGACCAAGGAATGAGCCACCATTATCAACATTTCATGTACAACAAAGCCCAGGCAGAGTGGGGTAATTTGCTAAAAGTTACCTCACTAAATATCCAAGGTCAGCGGCAGGTGGAAGAGGAAGATCTTATCAGGTGAGCCCTGCAGCCAGCAGAGCCCACTGCCTCTCCAGATGCCTGCTGGGGAAGCACCTTTGATGATCTGCACCAGGCACTGCAAAAGAACTTAAAACCCCACTTGTGTGGCAGCAAACAGTAGTGGAAAAATTAATCTACTGGCACTTCATCTGTTAAACACTGGAATATTGTATTCAGCTTTCTTTGGAGAGGACCAGCACCGTGCCACCATGAGAGGACTTTGCTGACGAGTCCTCCCTGGTCATTCCTCACCTATTTTTAAACACCTTCCAATCACACCCATTGTCTCAGATAGAATAAGTACAGCTGAGCCTTTCATATTTATGAAAAGAATAATTGCAAAACATTAATCATGCTCAGATTTTGTATCAGTCAAGAAATCACAAAGCCTGTTCAGTTCTCACTCTGGTTTTTTTACTTCATGTTTTAAAATCCATCAAGAGGCACTCAGCAAAACCATCAGCAACTTGAGATTTGATGACAAAACACTTAAAAGTCAAAACTAACCCCTCATTTTCCATTGAGCAATTCTATGTACATGTAGAGTACAGAGAAGAGGAGTAAATAAATACACCCTTGTTTGTAGAATTTGGAATGTTTTCACTGGCTGCATGTCCAAGTAAAAGTCCCAGGGCTGAATTAAACAAGCTAAATGAAATTCATTTACTCCCATGTCCAGCTCAGGTGGCCACCAGGCCTTGAACAAGATTACCAGGACAACCAGTGAATATCAATGACACCAGCACTGCAGCAGAATTCATTCTTGGCACTGGGAATTGCCTTCTCTCTTTTTTGTTACAGCTTTTCCCTCCCTTTCACTGGGACAAATGGGGATCACAACTTCCAAACAAGTCCAAAAAAATGGAAAGAAATCCAGCTTGCAAGTTTACGTTGTAATTGATATAAGTCCATTATTACAAGACAAATTGCAGCAGACAGTGCAGGAGACAGCTCAATCTGTTACCCAGTCCCTGCAATGGCTCTATGAAGAACTCGACCATCTCACCCATAAATCTTTCTCCCAAGTTTGCATTGCTGCTTGTGTGGGTAAAATAATAAAACTGTGGAGTGACAAATTAGTATAAAAATATTATTTTATTTTTAGAAATAGTAATTTATAAGTAATTTTTATGGTGTACAAGGGAGTCAGTAACACATTTCTAAACACAATTACATGAAGTTTGTTACAGGAGCCCTGGCCCTTGCAGCATCTCACCAGGAATGTGCCTTGTCCCAGGCTGCAGGAACATCCCAAAATTCCTCTAAAAAGTCATTAGCTGCTGTCATGCCAATTGGGAATAATCACCTCTGCTGAGACGGCTGTGTGGCACCAGGCTGCCAGCAGCCATCCTGGAGGATCCACCACAAACTTCCTTCAGGACAAAAATTCCTTTCCAGGGCACTGACCTGCTCCCTAACTCAATGGTAAATACAAACTCCACAAATAGAAGAATGATTAGAAGATTCCTGAGACATGTGTTCCCATTTATTCCTTAGAGTAATTGAATTCAGTAATATTTTTGTACTAATTTGTCTGTAGTCTGTAGTTCACAGCACCCAGCAAGGAGATCATGAGAGCTGCTGCACAATCAGCTGCCAACACTGATGACAGAAACAGAGAAGAAAATCAAAAAGGTTGGAGAGGGGGAGATATAAAATGGGATGCATGAAGCAATTTTGCTCAAATGAGCTCAAGCACAGCTATGAAATGCCTGTGGTTCCTCCTCTGTCAGGAGACTGACATGACAGGAAGCCACAATACCAGAAGTGACAGAAGCCAAGATTACAAATGTGGGAAATGGATTTATAGAAAAATTCTCAAAGCCTGACAAAAAGCTCACATTGTATATATCTATATACAAGACTTAAAATAAAAATTACTAACTTAAAAATACCATAAAATAAAACAAACATTATTTTAAAAAAATTAAACTAAAAACAACTTTCAAAAATAACCTTACAAATAAAACTAGATACTTTAAAAAAAACTATAAAAAATACGTTATAATAAAACCCCCACAAAATAATTTCAAATAATTAACTTTAAAACATTTACAATATAACTAAAACCAATAAACATTAAAAATAATATATTATAATTAAAAATTAGTTAACTTCTAATTGCTGCTCTTATAACAATTGGTGGTACCAAGTATCAAATTCACCTCAGAATCACAGCGATGGACTCCTTAATTCTTTGAAAGGAACAAAGAAACCATCTCTCAAGCATTAAATCCAAGCTACTTTATGGGCAATATTCCAACATCAGCCAAGAAAACTAGAGGCTGTGGCTGTTAGTCCCACAGCACCTTTCTCCTTCCTTTTGCCTGCACAAATATGACACAAACCTCAGAAGAATCTGACTGGAGGCACCTGCAACAGTTAAGAGGCCTTACACTGTGAATTGCCTTGCTTTTGTTAGGCAGGTGAATGGTCCATAAGACTCTTCCTGAAAGAAGGGTTTTCCCTTCAGAATTCAATTTATAAACTTCCTCCTGCCAGGCTGCGATAGCAGCAGCTGCACAAACCTGAGAATGATGGCTCCTGGAATTCCATTCAAACCTCAGGAATCAATAGAAAGCAGACAAAGGAGCAGAGATAAAAGTTCCACCCAGGTGCAAAGAGCAGGGACTGCAGGATGCCCCTCATTGTTTTTACTGCAGGGGCTGCAGTCACCAGCCTGTGAAACAGAGACTGCTCTATCTCCTTGCAGCTGGAAAATCTGAGCTGGGCTATCCACAATCTGCCTGCTGGGAATGCCTCAGCTCCACAGGTATTTCCAAGCACAAGGAGTCTCAAAAGGCAATTTATTATGGCAAGGACAATTTATAATTTGCTGAGATACATTCCATCTGGTAAAAGCTCATTAAATGGCCTTTTTGGAGACTGTGAGCCTGCTTCCCTTGAAGCAGCAGCTCCTCTGTAAGTTAATCACAACCAGCCTGCCTTGGTGTCACTCTGGCTCACCTCAACTCACCCACATAAACTTGTTTTTGTGGGCAGTAAAGAAATACCCAATCACGGCTCAACTGAACTGAAATTGTCTGCAGGCAGCAGCAGCTCCACTGTAAACAGCTCTGCATTTTATTTATTGTTATAGTCCCTCTCACTCACACTGCCTGACAGACAAGCCAGGTGAGGACACAAAGATACTAGAGTTTAAAACAGAATAAACTAAATACTTCAAAATCTGCCTTCATTTGAACAAAGCACAATATGCTTCAGTTGAAAAGGAAATTATCATTTGCCTAATACAAAAGAAACCCTTTGTCCCAATCACAGCCTACTCTGAAGGAATGACTTTCCTCCCTCCCTTAAGAAGCCAATGGATGCAGTGCTGTAATTCTGGAGAGCTTTACACAGTGTGTTCAATTACAAGACAAGCCATTGTAGGTTTATCAAATTGTGAGCCAGTGTGTGAGACAAAAAAGATTCTCATTGAGAGTGGGTGATAGAGTCTAAGTCACACAGAATTCAGACTATAGTATGCTAGAACACAGTGAAATGAAAGATTGGTGCATATATTAGTTGAGGAATACTAAGAGATATTTGGTAGTGAGCTATAAAACCTTCCTACTTTGAGATGCACAAAAAAAAATTCCCATGAACAAATACAGTGTTCATTTGCTGCATTCTTCACCTACTGCCCACCTGCTTTGGCTGAATTCCCTCTCACAAAGCTAAAGGCAAGGCTGAGAAACTCACTAAGAGCACCACAGGAACATTCAAGTTGAGAAGCAACAGACAGACACTCCACTGGACAGCACTGCTGATATGCAGTGATGTTATCCACCACAGACACTCATCTGATACCAATCAAATTCAATTTTCATCTTGCTTTGTTAAAATACAATACCAAAAAAAAATTCTGGAAGATCAGAGAATGATCAAATAACCACTTAAGAGTGCAGCAAAGGCACCTTTAATTTTAGGTCAACATTAATAAAATATTCTTGTTTTAACAATTATTGTTGAAGATGCATTTTACCCCAACCCCAGATGCCCTTGAGAGAATTCCCACTCCACTCACCATACTGGCAGCGAGGCCCCTGGAATCCTGCAGGACACTGGCACACCTGGGATCCTCCTTCAGAGCACTTCCCTCCGTTGAAGCAAGTGCCAGCAGTGCACAGCACTAGAGCACACAGACAGAATGGGACAGGCTGTTTCAGCTCCTTTTGTGCCAAGGATCCTCCAGAACTGCCTCTCTGACTCAGTCCTGTTGCAACATGACCTCCCAAATAAGAAACCCAGATTTTTATTGAAGTGCAAAGGCTGGACTGCAGCAGGACTTGCTATCATAGGTGTAACTACCTTGTTGATATGAAGAAATTTAATAAGAGTAAGAGTTAAATATTGCAGTTTAACTTGAAAGAGGCAGAAGACAGGACTCAAAGCACTGCCTGAATCTAAAATAAAATAGGAAAAGCTGCCAGACAATAACATTGGAATGGTTAAAAACCACTGATGCACTGGGAGATATTATATATGTGGAAGGGAATTACAATTCTTCCCTTCCTCTAACACAGAACAGTTTTATTTACAGCAACTTAAATTCCACATGCTTGAGCCAAACTTGCAAAGAGCATCAAATACAAAAGAGTAATTCAGCCACTTTGGGGCCCTAAAGAATTCAAAGCAAGTGTGCACTGCTCTTTCAGGAAGCAAATTTCATTTTGCCACTGGTGCCCACATACCTTAAACTCCTTTACACCAGAGATTAAAACACAGATTGTAAACATATTTTTGACTTCTTACAACTAAACAGGTGCACACTAAATATGTAGATTCAGGCTGAAACTAACAGGAATACCTCTCAGGCTTGTTTTTGTGTTTTAACTACAAAGAGACAACCATAAAAGCAAGCTCTCTGAATGCAGCCCTGAAGTTGGTATGAAGATTAAAAAATAAATAAGAGCAGATGCTAACTTTCATACAGAAAACACAATTACTGACTAAACAAAACTAAACACTGAGTAGGTTGCCATCTTCTACTGATGTCTTGTTAACAGTGGCTGAAGTGCTGCCTTATCATTTCAATTAAATTCCATCCTTTAGGAAAACATCCAATCATGATTAGAAATTAGTGATAGAAACGGGTTCTCATCAGATGGAGAACCACAGGGTAGAAATAAAACTGCCTCAATGGCACCAGCAGAAGGGAAAATGCCAAGACCAGACAGACTAGCAAGTGCTACACCCAAGAAAAGTGCCTCACAGCAGATTTCTCTGCATAATTTGGGTAACAGCAATAAATTTGGTTGGCCTGTCAAAGCCAGGCTGGCACAAAAATGCTGCAACAACTCCAATTAGGGTTTAGACTGTTAATCCAAATTGTGTGGATTAAAATTAGAACTATTTGCTGCTTTTACATGAGCACTTTTATCTTTGTAAAGGACATTTATCCCCCCATCACTGGGGAAATGCCAGTTATAAACCACAAGAAACAAAACCCTTGTATCTAGAAGTGGGGATTCAGTGGGAAAGCATGGCCTGGGGATGTCACCTCGTGGTTTTGTCCCAGTTTTGTCCCAACTCACAGTGCAGACAGCCAGGTTCATTGTCCTGCTGGGCCCAGCCGGGGCAGCACTTATAGACAGTCTGCTGCTCCATCCTGTACACCTGCTTGTAAACTGTGTAGTAGCCAGACCTGTGGGGAGAGGAAGGTTAAGAGAGCAGTCACCACTCTCATTCCACTCACTCCCACCTCCCCAGCAGCACACTGCTCTCCTATGTCATATTGATGAGATGCTTTTTCAGCCTCCATCAGGAGTTCTCGTTAAAAACGAAGCAAATACAGCAAACTGCATCCTGATAACACCCAGTAGCTCTGACATGCTATGTCCACCTATTATTCTGAAGAATTTGTATTCAGGCTAGTCAAAGGTGAGTAATTTTTTTGTTTGTTTTTTGTTTTGGTTTTTTTTTTTTGTTTTGTTTTGGTTTTTTTTTTTGCAATAAGTTTTGGGTTTAGCTGTTGGGGGAGTCGGATCTCCCATCAGTTCCAAGCATGTGACAGAAATAGAAAGAAGTTCAATTTTTCAAAGTCGATGACTTGACAGCTGGGCTTCCCCTGAACAAGAACAAGACAGGAACATTTTCTGATAGTGTAAAATTCTGAATCTAAAGCCAGCCACGAAGCTCATGAGCAACCCAAAACACATTAAAAAGTCACATTTTCTGCTCAGGAATAACAGATTTCAAGTCAGCTCTCAGGAGGACACTATGTCCATAACCACACGTTTCAGATGAAACAGTTGACAACTTCTCTCACAAAAAAAGTTAAAGAACCTGCACAAAGATTAGCCACAAAAGCCATTTACAACAATAGATCATGTATTACCTTCTCTCATAGCTCACACACCACCTCCTCTTTGTGCAGCCTTGCTTCCACATCCTGACCATCCGACTGAAGGACTGAATGCAGGGCTCCTGGTGTCCCACCAGAGCCAGCTCCAGCACTGGGCACACATTGGGCCTGGGGGGGGAGCAAAGAAAAAGATAATTTTTATTTCTAACACCAAATTTAGACATCCTGAGAAACACACATAAAGCTCTGCTGGGTGCAACAGTTTGAACCAGAATTTTTACTGGTGGTGGAACACACTGCAGCTCCAAGCCTTGGAAGGAAGCATGTGAACAATGCACTGAAATTCAGGCTCCTCACCAGTCAATGAAGGATTTACCACAGATTCAAGAGCAGATAAGATTTATCTAAACTATTGCTAGGGAAACTGTGTATTCTGTAAGAGCCCCCTTGCTATCAGTCCCCTCAGGGAAACACACGGAATTGGTAAGAGGAAGTATCCTTGTTCTCTGCTGATTATTCCTAAAATAACGAGACCAAAATAAAAGCTCTGCTTTGGAGGATGATATGTAATCTTCATCCTGCTACCTAGCCAGAGTTACAAAAATAGCAGGATTGCAGGAGGTATGAAGGGTCAAAAACAAAGGTTACATGCTGATGGTTTTGCAGAGATTTTGTCTGCCTTATCCCAATTTCTTTGCCCTGGTATAAATCAGGAAATTTTGCATGACAGAAAACAACAGCAGCAAGCATTCAGGGTCTAAATAAAACCATAAAGAATGAGGGGTTTTGTCATCTTTGAAAGCAGGAACCTGTTGTGACATGAATGAAATTAACTCACTGATTTTTTTTTTTAGTAGTTTATAGATTGTTAGAGCAATAATTTAACCACCAATTCCCCAGGACAGACTGGTGAGACTTTAACTCAAAACCAGGGGGGAACAGGGACCTTCTATCCCCACCCTGGCAACAACACCATCCAGCAGGCAAGTCCTTCCCCAGATTTCAGTCTGAGCCCCCTCCAAGCTAGAGAGTGATCAAGTAACACCCTGTCACACCTGTTTCCTTTGTCACAGGGAGGAACACGACCCTGGGCTAGGAAACCTGGGGGTGGCACTAATAAGAGAGCAGGTCTAGCCCAAGAGCTGCCTGGCAGTTGGTCACCATCACTTACAGTGGATATTGTTAATCTCTCATTCAGGATTTATGGTGGGTTTTAACTCCTCTGAAGCCTGAGCACCACACAAGGTAGCCTTGCTAACGAGAGAACATCTTTCATCCACAGGTCTTCAAGTGGCTTACAAATATCATTAAATTAAGACTGTGCAGAACAAGAAAACACTATAACCATGATCAATTTTCCTGCTGAGCTGAACTCTTGGAAGAAGCTCTGCCTGGATCAAATCCCGCAGGATTTGACTGGAAAACAGCCCCAGTGCTGTGCAGAATGCTGTCATCACCCCACGGAGAATGGCACATCCAGCCAGGCCTCCCAAAGCCACCACAGCTCCCAGGAGAACACCTGGGACATCATCTCAGGGTAAAGAGGACCCCTGCCCAACAAGGACACTCCAGGAGGAGGAGCAGAGCAGATGTGAGCACAATCCAAACAGCCCTCAGGAATTCAGGCAGCCCGTGTAAAGGAAGGCAGGAGAAGAAAGCCCACTGCTGTAAGCTCTGGCTGTCCTATACCACCATGGAAATAAAGAATCCATTTGTACTGGAACATCTGACCTTGGCAGAAGGTACTTTCCTGAACTAGGATACCTGCTTCTCCTAGGCTTTAGAGCCATCATCTCCATCATCCTAAACCACACTGCCAGTGGACATTGCTCCATCCCTCTACACAGCCCATACTCAATATTGCTCCATATTTCCCGTTCCTCAGGTCTGCCCTGGGTGCCAACACCTCAGAGCAGAACAGATGGTCACAGCCCAGTTTCAGATTGCCCTAAATTCCTCAAGCAGCCAGGCTTCCCCCTCACTCCAATGTCATCTCCATTATCTAGCAATCCTTCCCATGTGTCCCAGCCACCCCTTCCCCCCAGAATCACCTCCCCACTTAACATACTTAGCCGAAGATCAGAGCCATTGTTCCCAAGCCATTCTTAGCACAAAGTCTGCCATTTGTTTCCCATCCAAAGAAGATCCTTGTGTGCCCAAAATCTTGCCTGTTTTTCCTCCTTTCCATTACGTCAGTTGGTCTAATAAAACCCTTGCCTTACTTAGCAACCATGCCTCACTTCGCAGGCTTTTTAAATGACTCTCCCTCCAATGAATAGAACATCATGTTCTGATAATTCATGCAGATCTCCTTTTATTAGAATTGCCTAAAACTTTCCAGATAAAGGTACACTCACATGCATCGCTCTTCCATAAATAAAAGAGAGGAGCTGACAATTGTTGTAATGACACACTGAGCCCATCCCACAAGTCCCTCCTCATGTGATACTGCCATGTTTCCAGGAATAGCAGTATTGACTTCTAGGATATGGTTAATGGGAACAAATGACGCTCACAGAACAAAAAAGCCAGCAGCAGAGTCATATGTTTATGAAGATTTATTCAAAGTAAGCCATTCCTCCTTGATGCCCTTGGGATAATTTAAAGGCAGATATCAAAACTGCTGAAACACTATAATTAAATTGCAGCAATTGCATAACATGTAATCCTGTGCTGGCAGAGCTGGGAATCAAACATGCCCTCTCCAACAATTCAGCATCCTCACAGCTCCCACACACAGAGTCAACGTGGTAGTTTTTGAGCCATCTGACTCACTTGAGACCTCTAAACCTCAGAGCAGCTCCTGGAGCCAGGCTACAGCTAGTGAAGGTACAACTCAGCACTGTGGCACTCTGCTAATTAGAGGCCATCCAGGACTGAGCTGAAGCCCCAAGTGGATGTAGTGGTGTGTTAGAGAACAGCTCCTGCTTTCCTGCCCTGCCCTTTGCATTCAGAAGATGTTTCTTAACGGGGGTTTAAGTGTTAAAACAAGCAAAAGACTCAAAGGCATATTATGGGCCAGGACTTGATGGATACACCAGTCCCTTTAAACCTTTTTGCTCTGGTGCTCTGTGCTAGCCAAGGCTAACACCAAGGCTATTATTAGCTTGTCAGTCTGACTCAGGGAAGGCAGAAAGCTCTCTTAATATTTGCATTAGGAGACTGCCCTTTAAACAAAGACACCCTACACACTTCCAGCTCAAGACTTGAGATTCTAATGAACAGATAATTAGACCAACAAGGAGCAAGAGCAGCCTGGGCTAATCATATGGCTGTGGTGCCTGTGAACCACTGCACAACGGGAAAAGTTCAGAGAAAATTAAAACCATCTCCAGGTGGGATGTAATTCATTCCCGTGTTTGGAATTTGAAAAAGAAAAGGAATAGATCTAGCACAAAAATCACAGAATGGTTTGAGTTGGAAAGGACCTTAAAGATTAACTCAGTTCTAACCCCCTGCCATGGGCAGGGACACCTTCTACTATCCCAGGTGGCTCCAAGCCCTGACCTTGGACACTTCCATTTGCAAAGGTCCATCATATCTCTGTGATAGGGATATTTTGTTTTTCTGCCCAACACCTGGGATGCCAAAGTAAATCTCTCATTCTACCCATCTACTTTTTCCCAGCTCAGTTCAAGAAGCTGAAGCGAGGTAGGTTTAACAGCAGTGAGAGAGCAAACACACATCAAGATATCCCTAAAGATTTCTTTCAACAGCACAAACTTTAAATCAAAACATTAACGAAGACGAATTTGGCTGTCTTATTTCAGGTCTTTCCACAGAGACTCCCTGAATGACACCACCTTCTACACTAAGTCAGACAGCTGTTAGCATCTCCCTAAAAATGAGATGTTGCAGCCTGCATTGCCTCAGCTGACGAATTTACAGCCTGAACACTATTGATCTTCCCATAAATCAGTCAATAGATGAAACCTGTCATAAGGAGCGGCTTGCTGGAATCCTGTATTTTCAAAACACTAATTGGTTGCTGCTCCTTCCCCTTATGCTGTTATTAAAAGTTTAGAAAACCACAGTCAGCTTACTCAGTTTTAGTTTGAAAAGATCAAATAAGAGTTTTCTTAAGGGATCCAAGATTACAGTCAGGGCTAAATCCTCCACTGCTGTGATGATAACTGGTTTTGCACTAGAGACACACTGATGTTGATCTGAAAATAGTTGTACACTGCTACAAAGGATTTGGTTAGGAGCTTTTCAGGTTAACTGTCTGAATCCCCTCACACCTCCAACATCACCACTGCCTTATAAAAAAGACCTCTAGAAAGACACTGTGACATCTTTCAGAAACTTGTGGCACTGCAGAGGAGAAACAGCCAGCAGCATGATGTTGCATGCAAAAGAGGTGTTGATTAAAAGTTTTTCATCTATATGATCTCAATTGGAAAGGAGAAAAAAACAAATTTTATTTGAACACAGGAAAAGAAAAGTCAAATCGGGAAATAGACCACAGAAACAAAAGGTCCAAAGAACAAGTTACATATATTGGCTTATATATATAAATTTTGTCTCTAGATACATATTGCTTAATAATTCACAGAGGCCAGAATGACAGAAAAGGCTTTTATGTTTTTAAACTGCCAGGCTCCCCTTTCTACCCTTAATCTATTTTAAGGCTCATTTCCCTGATCAAATTAATCAGCACTACCAAAGACAATTAGGACATCCTGCTCCCTTGACCACTAATCAATCCCTGCTCTCTCCTGATCCTGTATCAATATTTGTGATGTTCACAGCCCCTCTGGGACATGGATTGTAAGCACCAAGCTCATTTAGATTAGGTCTCATTATCACTGCTGTTCTCTGGCTCTGTGGAGGAAGGTCCACCACACAAGGCTGCCCCAGCCCACAGGTTCCTAATGCACTGCTGTGTCTCACTCACATCCTCTCTCTGATGAGATGGAGCAGCTAAATAACATGAGAGTTCCTTCAGCCTTTGTGCCCTGCATCTAGATGAAGAGCAAATCAATAGGAGATGATTAATTACACACTCAGCTATTATAACAACAATAAGATTTTTAGTTCTTGCAGCTATCAAAGTGCAGCGCCTGTCGTTTACCTTCCACTTAACCATCCTCCTCCCTCCCCCAGGACAGAATAATCTATTTTGGTTGGCAAGAAAAGCAGGAGATAAACATGCACATCCAGATCACTTAACCATGATTGGCCAAGTCACCTTTTTTTTTTTTTCCATTTTAAAATCAGGGTGTGATTCTTATTCTTTTTTTTTTTTTTTCTTTTAGTGTCATGTAGATTCAATCCCCAGCAACATCCAGTTCTCTAGTTCTGACTGCTACATCCAGGAGAGCACCAGTGACCAGGCCTGCAAAGCCCCGGGCAGCACAAACACTCAGCTTTACAAAATTTAAGGACCAGTGTCCCAAGCATCTCTCTCTTAATTGGAAAACCATATGGGATATCACATAAAGCAGGCTAAGAAACAGCTGGCACGCTCTCATTGTTAAGACAAAGCAGATAAGGGTTCAAAATCCACACTAAATTGAGAGTGTAAAAGTGTGAAATCAGGGAGGAAAGCTCTAGGTGTAATTTCACATTAACTACACCCACTGTCATTACCACTGCCCTGCAGAGGGGTGTGTTACACTCCAGTCAACTCCAGTTCCCCAATAAACCTGCCAGGTGCACACACCTGAGCTTCCTTCAGCAGGAAGGCACAAAGGGACCTGATGTTCAAATATTAACATAAAAATCATTCCAAGTGTCACACCACTTTGTCACGAGGAGACAAAGCTCACTCTGGTTTACAGCAAGTGCCACACTGCTTGACAATTAAATGAGCTAGAAGGCACTGAAATCCCCAGTTCTATTTCAGAAACCATATCTAGGAATTGTTCACTGCTTTTCTGGTGCCTGCCAGATTTTAACAGTTTCAAAGCAAAACTTTTTTTAAACCTCACTTTGAAAATAACATGAAATATATAACTTCCAGTCAAACTGCAACAAACATGATTACATCTAATGTATGCAACATATGCAAGAAAAATCCCTACATGCCAACATTTTAGGTGTTAAAATATCCCAAGTCTTTTACTCCCCTAAAAAACATTAGCTTGATACCAATGTCCATTTTTTGAGGGGTTTTGTTTGGTTTGGGGTTTTCATTTGTTTGCTTTAACATTAAGAAAACTTGGTTAAGCTAAATATTTAATTAATTTTAACCACAGAAAAACTAACATGCATTAGTGGATTAGTGTTCAACAGTGGCAAAGGAGAAGGGGGAAAAAAAATCTCAATTTATATCTTTTGGATTAGAAACTTCTGCTGAGGTTCTAAATAACCCACAGTTCCTGGTGTTACTCTACAGAGAGAGATGGGCAGGCTTTGACTCACAGTTATAAGACACAAGCAATATAATGATGAGAGAAGTTTATACAGCTGCCTTTTTCACCATTGCTGGTGCACTGGTCAGGCAGAGAGAGCACCAGCAATTACAAACAAAAGGGCAACCACTGAAGAGTCTCCTGAGGGCTGAGGTGTCTAAAAACTCATCTACTATAGAGGAATATTCCAACCTGAGAAGACCAGGCCCAAAATACCCAATTGTTCCCTAATTTATGGGGATTTCTTCATTAAAAAACAGTACAGAGCACCGTATAAAGCCTCTTCTCAGGCACATCCCGAGACATTATGCTACATTTTCAGTGTTGAATTAGGTCATGTACATAAAAACATGGCCTGGGCATGGCATTCTCTTCTAAACAAGATTTTGTGCCAAGCTCTGCTCTGACTTAGGGAAGACAGCAAGGTGTTTCTACTACAGAACACAAAAACGAGTGTCAGCACTCTGACTTGAACAACATTCCCCTTTCCACACACAAATATTCACCCACAGGTCAAAGGCACTGAAATGGAGCTCAGAGCACAGATCACAGCCCACAGCATCTCCCAGCAAAGGCAGAAAGATCAAGTTCCCCTCTGGAACAATTAATGATTGGTTTTAAAGCAAGGCTAGAAGCTGGAATCCAAAGCACAAACTGCATCTGTTCAGTACATCATTTTCAAATGCTTTGATTTCACAGTAATGAAAGGAAATTTCTTTCTGCTCAGAAATAAATTAAAAGCAATAGATTCGAGAGGGAATGTAAGCAATAACAGGCTTGGATTTCAGAGGAAGGAAATCTATTAACTGTGTTCAAAGAGAGAAGGTATTTAATTGGTGAATAACACAAGTCTGCAATATGGGCTGTTAACCCTCTGGGAGCCAAAGTGTCACTTCCATCAAAGTTCTGCTAAAAAGTCACCTGGAGACCAGGTCTGCCACCACAGATAATCTCATCCCTCCTCACCAGGGGGTTTCTCCAAATTTATTAAAAATATTTCACAGTCTGTCATACCTAGATCATGGCATGCCTACAACTAGGAAAACCAGGCAATGCTGGATATAAACAATGCAGAAGAAAAGTCAAAGCAAAAACCAGGCAATTTTCCCAAGAAATGCTGCAAAACCACATTTCAAGTACATTAAACTATTGCATAAGTAACTAAACTATAGCAACATTCCACGACAATTACACCTAAAGAATCCTGACAAGCTTTTTCCTCTTAGAGTGTATTTTTGGGGAGTAATGTGAGAAGCCAAATCCCATTAAAAGTGAAGGGGCATTCCCCTTCACTTTCTTACCTTAAATGTGCAGATTTCAGGATCATACAGTATGTGTAATCTTACTGTGATTATGAGCAGAGAATTTCTAAACCTCTGGTGAGATTTTAAAGCATTTTATGATGTCTCTGATACAAACCCAAGAGTTTTTAAAACTGGAAAATATTTACAGTTCAAGTTCATCTTTGAAATAAATATAACAACTCCAGGCTATCAGATTTTACTATGCTGCCTTACAGCTATTTCAGAGTTTAGGAGAAAGTCTTGATCTCATTTTTCTCCTGAAGAGCACGAAAACATCATAAATCAGGAAAAGCACAGTACCACCATGACACTCATTCATTATCTTTAAGTCTCCTGACAGTGAATATACTGGGGCAGAAAAAGAGGAAAAGAGCTCTTTGCCATCTGTTAAAAAGACTAAATTCAAAATTAATATTCCTCTAGGAACTGTGAAACAGAAGCTTGAAGTGCAAAGTCCTGAGGAATGGGATTCTGTGCTGCAGTGCTGACCAGCATGAGCTCTATCTGCTGGCAGCATCCTGTAGTGCACAGGCTAAAAAAACCCTATTTTTGTTCAGTGTGATCTTCACATTCACAAAGATCAGAAACATCTCAGTCTTCAACTACAAATTCAAGGATTGTGGAAATAGGGGATGAAATCACCACGAATTTTATGCCAATGCATTTAAACCATGCTTGCTAAAATCACATTATCCAAGCCTCAAAGGCTGGAGTAGCTGCTGCTCAGGAGGAGTGAGGGTTTGCTGCAACCCTATGGAGTCTGAGCAGACAGGAATGGTTAGAAGGGCTTCAGGTTTCAGCTGAAAACAAGTTAGGCAAAATTCAGTAGCCTAAAATCAAGATTTGTCAATGACTCTCCGTTGCCAGCATCACTTCAACCAAGGTTGAAAGAGAAATACTTAATCTCACTTGATGTACAAATTTAACGCACAATTAAACTGTGGTACAAATTTGAATACACCACTAGCAAACCAGGTGCTTATTTTCACCAGAAAAAGTTGCAAATTTTTTTAACTACAAATCCTCCAAGTCTAATGTAACCCGTCCAAAAAAGTGGAAGGAGATTCCACTACATTATTCAGCTCAGCTCAAAAAAGGAAACCTACTTTAAGTCCTTATTTAATGCTAGGAAGACAAGCTTTCCTCACACCTGCAAATTGACATCACTGGAGGTGAAAATACAGTATATTGGCTAAACAGCCAATGCATTGAGACAATTTCTCACCAAGAAATGATTACACAATCTACTTTTCACATCATTTGGACAGTATCATAACAAAATTCCCGGCTCCAGGTTTAAGTTGTATCTCTGTGTACTTTATGGAAGCATTTATTTTTTTTGTTTTCTGCACTGCATTCTGAATATTCAAATTGACATGCAATTTGTTCCGCTGTAACAATCACAACTCAGAGGAATCTCCTCATATGGAAACACTTTGCACAACAGCAGTTAATTCTTGAAATGCATTCCATCAAGAAAAAAAGTCGACTTTGCCTTTTTTAATTATACCTTAAAAGGAATTTTTATTTATGTCACTCAAAGAAAGTGTCCACAGGCACATCTGTCTGCAGCGGTGCAAAACCAGCCCTGTGTCACTGCTCCCAACAGCTGGAACAGCAGCAGGGCCAGGTTTACTCGAGGTTTGCAGAGGCAGATAACATGTGGATGCTGGAATTTGCTTTTGGGAACGTGATTTATCAGGAGGAGCACAAGAAAGCTGATACTGCCCTGAAGAATTGAAGAAGCTGGAAAACAGTAACTCAGCCAGGAATCCAGCTCTACATCCAGGTGTTCCTTGGAATGTGACCAGATTTGCTAGTGGATAAAGTGAAAATATGCAGATACAACATGTGAGCAGTAAAGAAAAACCCTAAGCAAAACACATTTATGGCAAGATTGAGACTGGATCCTGTAAAAGCAAAGCAGCCCCTTCAGATGTCACCCTGGACCTGCAGAGCCACAGAGCAAGTCAGGGGGCTCAATGCTGACAGAACAAAACTTCTCTCCTGCCTTTGGCAAAGAAGTCCTCACCCACCTCACCTGGGAACAGAGGAATCCATTCTTGAGCCCTGTCCCAGTCCTAACTCTGAAAGGTGATATTTATTGCACAAAGGGGGTTCCCAGCACACAGCTCATAACTCTGCTGCCTCTGCTCTGTCCTTCACCCCTAACTAAGAGCAGACATCGGTACTGCTCCAGCTCCCAGGGGAATGTTTGTCTAGGAGAGGATTTACCACTTCTGACAGCAGCTCAAGTGCTCCTTTAGTTTTCATTTCTGCACTGTCCCACAGCTCCCCCCGATTTCTGTGAAGCTCAATGCTAGGTAACCACACATCACACTTGCATTGTCTTACACACCCCAGTTTTGGGCTAGAGAGCTCACTACAAAGCTTAAAAATGTGCTTTTTATCATCAGACATGGTTAATTCCTCATATAAAGGCCCAAATATGCTTTACAATGAAAATGGCATATCTGTTCTCTGGTCATTCCAGAGTTCTCTGAAGCTCTATTAGAGGATCATCAAGGGCTAATTGTATGGAAAAGCAGTTGATAGAAATATCTCATCATTCTCTAATCTGTTCTACATTAAATCTCCTCAGGGGGCTTGGAAGCAGAACACCAACATCCACACAGATCCCTCCCATTTCTAGCTAGGAGCAAATGCTCAAGTTAGCAACAGAACGAAAACAATTATGAAGAATATCCTGTATAGCCTCAGCCACATAAGATCTCAATCAAAACAACAGCAAAGAACACACTCAGCATGCTGTGTTCCAAGGGATAC
Source organism: Euphonia xanthogaster (assembly GCA_034509185.1). Classification (NCBI taxonomy): domain Eukaryota; kingdom Metazoa; phylum Chordata; class Aves; order Passeriformes; family Fringillidae; genus Euphonia; species Euphonia xanthogaster. The sequence goes on along the minus strand of JAYDZK010000016.1, from coordinate 3,406,330 downwards.
ATTTGCTGTTCTGATTTCATTGACTGCAGATGACCAAAGTCAAACCAGAACTGTTAGAAAAAAGTGATTCACTAAAAAATTCCTCCTGGACATGTCACTGTTTCTCGGTGAAAGCTGGCAGAGTCACTCCTGAAGGGTGGTGACATCTTGCATTTGTGCTTACACCAAAGTCCCTAAATAGTGAGAAAGTTTGGAGCAATACTTATACTTGCCCCAGCTCAGGAAAAGCAGGAAGAAGGGCTGTAATTTCAGGAATATGACTCTTGGGAAAAGCACTCAAGGCTCTGACACAGGTCTGGGGGCTTGGGTGGCTGCTCCTGATGGCTGCTGGCTGGCAGTGCACTGCTGCTCCCAGTGACTCCAACCCAGCAGCAACATCCTCACACAGCATCACTCTCAGAAGGGAATGCTTCCTCTGCTCTTTCAGTGACATGGTCTTTAAAAAGGTAAAAGCAAATAAAAATTGTTTGGAGGCAATTCACAGTTAACAGCACCTCCAGCTTCAAAAGTGCAGAATCATAGTTATTACTGATGTCAAATGCAAACAGATTAATGTAGGCCAATGCTATTCCTCCTCCTGATAGAGTAATTGCTCAGAAAGAGAGCACAAAGCATGCCTGAAAGGAACACAGAGCACTTTTAACAAAGGAAAATGTTTTACCACAGAATGAGCTTAACTTCTCAAAGCACTGTGATGGATACTTTGTGCTCCAGCAAAATGGAGTAATATAAACCACCTTAAAAGCACTTCTGGTAAATGCTGTGTAAATATGTATTGCATAGAAAGCCAGTGAGCAATAGGCTTGGAAATCTCAATTTTCAGACAGAATAAAGAACTAAACTGAAAGCAAATACAAGACATTAATTATGAAAGAGTGGCATGAAGTTGATGAAGATAAAACCCAGGAAGACAAGGGAGGTTAGAAATTAGGCTATACACAGATGTTTGAAAAGGCTGTCTCAGATTGCTTTGAGAGGGGAGCACAACATTCCTTAAAACACAAGACGAGAAAGGTACACAAGGAAAAGTAAAGGTACACAGCAAACAGTTTCCATCAACATTCCATTTCAACACACAAAAACTTTAACCACAGATTTCGTGAATGCTGCCAGCTACCCTCTTCTAGAACCCGACCAGGGAGCCACCTCCGGACACAAACGTTCCGCCGCATTTTCAACAAAGAGCATTTGTTGCTCGTGCCGGGCAGAGCCCCTCGGAGAAAGTTCCCCGGCACCGCGGCAGCCGCACACGTGCGGCCCCGGCTCTTTGTGCGCTCCCGGCCGCGGGAGGATGGATGGATGCATGGATGGATGGATGGATGTTCCTTGCTCCCTGCCCTTCCCGCACGGATCCCCAGCTGCTACCCCCATCCTCCTCCTGCTGCTCTCCCCACGCTGATAGCAAAGGCAGGAGCAGCCCCGGAGTTGCCTTCACCTCCCACGGCAAAGCCAAGCCGAGCCCAGCGCTCCCTCCCGGGAGCCCCGCAAGCCCCGTCCAGGACAACTCCGCGGGTTGGGGGATGCGCGGAGTTACGGCGCACCCACCCAAACTTTCCCCGCAGCCCCGGGGAGCCGAGGGGAGCAGGACCCTCCCGGCAGGGCCACAGGCGGCGTGTCCCGGCCGAGCCCGCACACTCACACTCGCACGGCCCCGCACACTCACACTCGCACGGCCCCGCACACTCACACTCGCACTCGCACGGCCCTGCACACTCACACTCGCACTCGCACGGCCCTGCACACTCACACTCACACAGATCGGAAGAG
>JAYDZK010000016.1:3342792-3388152 GCA_034509185.1 Euphonia xanthogaster | reverse complement strand
CCCATGGGATGATGGAATTTGATCAGCCCTGCAGGGACACTCCCTGGCCATGGACAGCAGATAATTAATAATTAATGGCCCATGGACAGAAGAGATCTCCTGCCCCATGGACAGCAGAGAATTGCCCCAGCTCTGACAGATGGGGATAGAGCACACCCATCTTACAGCCCAGGACAACTGCCAATCAAGCAGAGCCCACGTGCTCAGAGATGACAAACCAAAGCTGCAGAAATTGCATTCCAGGAGCATTTTTAATTCCTCCATAAGATTTGGAGCTCCCCTCTGGCAGGGTGAACTCCAGGCTGCTGGGGATGCTCTGCCTCTGGCTCACGTTTCCCTGAGATGTGATGGGACTTCTCCAAGCACACTTCAGACTGCTGTACTTGCATCAACACTTAACTGATGCTCAGCAAGGCTTTTGACAAATCTGGTTTGTTTGGAGGTAATCTGGAGCCACAGAGTCATTATTTTCTAAGCCTGTTTTGTCTTTAGCACAACAGATGTCCCCTGAAAAGAAAAACAATGCTTTTAAGCTTGCCAGGATTTTCCCTCCACAAACATCTCCTACAAAAGCTGTTCCTGAGAAAAGCGAGTGACCCAAAGCCCCATTTGGAGCTGCCCTGAAGAATCCCATTTACACAGATTTCCACTTTCCTCTCATTTTAGGGCCCTGACTGAGGCCTCCAGTTTGAGCAGGTCCCAGTTATTGTGGGGCTGTACAGTGGTAAAAAGCTCACTTAACAGAGAGGAACAGATGCATTTTGAGCTGTGAAAGAGAACCTGGACATTAGGGGGTGAAATTCTGAGACATAAGCAATCCTATGATGCCACAGCAACACTGTTACAGTAAGTTTGAAACCAATTTGCCATCAATATTTTTGTACAAACCCAAGTGCACCAACTCAGTACCAGGTAGGCATTTCTAACAAGTGCAGGCGAGACAGGTACCTGTTGGTTTCAATTAAGCTTTGCAAAACCCCCCTTGTGCAGGAGAAAAATAATGAGGTTACATGAGCCAAGAGCTTCACTTCCAGTGCAGACTTTGGGCTGTGTGAATGAAATTTGCACTGAAAATAAGCAATTCACCAGCACTCTGAGAACAGCAGGTCAAGGAGAAGCAGGACGAGAGCTGCAGAGGGGGGACGAAGGGAATTAAAATGTTTTGTAAGCCCCCAGTTTCCATCAGCTGGGAACAAACTCTTTATTCTTGTTTCCAAAGAAACTCTGCGGATTGTTTCAAGGTAATAAACATCCATTGTTAGTCATCTCACTTGGCACTTCTGAGTGTTCATCCTGCAGATCTCAAAATACTTTACAAACCTCTGCAGAGGCTGCCTGAAAGTTCTGGAAAAGTTTTCCTTAATTTTATCAGCAATTCATAGACAGAAGTAAAAACATCAATTTAAAAAAAAAAAGTCACAACTAATATTTTTTCATTATATTTATGCAGAGGGATTCCACTGAAACAAAATCAGTTATAAAAATTACACAGTGGGAGATGACATTTTTATAGTTTAAATAAACCACATATTGGAACAGAAAATTCCCATCTCTCATTCCCAGGGGAGGAAAAGGCAGCTTGGGACATGTCCACAGTGAAGCAGAGATGGGATGCTCAGAGCAGTCACCTTGAGGGCCACACCAGTGCATCAGAGCATGGGAAGCTCAGGTGAACAGTACCAAACACAGCTTTATGTTTTGTGACAAAATGAGATCTCTGAACTCAGTGAAGAAACCACCACACACTGGATTTTTTTTTTTTTTCTATTTTCCATTTCTTTTTTGGCTCTGAGATAAAACTGGTGAATAAGAAGACCCCTTTGAATTAAAACATGACAACTAGCTTTTCCTTGAACAGATTGTACTCTCAGTGAAGAGAGCAGAAGAGTGTCAATGCAGTATTTACTGCCTTGTGGGGGAGGAGACAATGTTTCCTTCAGTTCTTTAGGCCCTGTAAAACCCCAGATGTTCCTCAAACACCTGGAATGGCACAGGAGCAGGAGGTGTGTGGAGAGAGGAACAGGAAACCAGCAGTAGCTCAGGGCAGACACAAACAGCAGAGGAGCAGAACCCATCCAGCTGGAGATTGCAGGAATTCTGCGGCACAAAAATCCCAAGGAAATCAGTGATAGGAGGATGGGAGCAGAAGGCTTTCCACAAAGGTGAAAGAACATCTCACAAAGATCCCCTCACAAAGATCCTTCAGACCAGGAGACTTTTTCAGGATCCAGCACTCCAGCACTCCATGGACCCCCACAAAACAAATGTGAACCCTGTAACCACGATTTGTGTTTTTTTCCCCAACAAGTTTAATATTTGGAGTTTAGCTCAATCTCTGTAGTTGCCTTCTGGGGAATTTTCATTTTATTAAGTCTGAAATCTAAACCAAAGTGGTTTTACTTTCCCAGGGCTTCGTTTGGCCGGACAAGAAGGAGACGAAGGTGGAGCCAAAGATCTCCGTGCTCAGCCCAGCGCTCCGGGCCAGCCCCAGCTCTGCCCGCCAGCCTTGCCCGGGAGCTGCGGGAATGCTGGGAAAAGTGGGAATGCTCGGGATGTGCGGGAATGGCCGGGATGTGCGGGAATGGCCAGGATATGCAGGAATGGCCGGGATGTGCGGGAATTCCCGAGGGATGTGGGAATGGCCGGGAGATGCGGGAATGGCCGGGAGATGCGGGAATGGCCGGAAAAGTGCGAATGGCCGGGAAAAGCGGGACTTGCCGGGATGTCCCCCAGCATCAGGGATCTGGTGTCACCTGGCGGTCGCATCCCGAAAAGGCACCGGGCGCGGGGGATCGCAGGAAAGCTCCAGGTCCCACCTTCCCACCTCCCCTGGAGCTGGAATTTGTGGCTGTGAAAATCCTGCTCCCCGCAGGAACAACATCCACGGTCCTGGCCCTGCATTGGGTCTGAAATGTCGCTGACTGAGCAGCCACAGAAACCAAAGTTCTCAGGGTTACCCAGCACGGGCTGGTGCTGCTGAGGAATATCAGAGTGCAAATAGAAGAGAAATATAAATAATTTATGATTAAAGATCATCGAACAAGGAGAGAAGAAAGAAGAGGAAGAAAAAAAAAATCTCAAACTGACTCTGCCTGAATGGTAGAGAAGAGAATAACTGTGTAAAAAAACCCCCTTGTGTCAGAGAGAAGCACCAGATGGACTCGAGAAGTTTCTTCCAGGCAGGGATCATGAACCCGTGGAATCTTTAAGGCTGGAAAAGACCTCTGAGGTCATTAAGTCCAGTTCCAACCCAGCACCACCACCATGCTCACCATTAAACCCTGTCCTTGAGTGCCACATCCACAATCTTCAAACTTTTCCGGGGATGGTGACTCCACCACTCCTCTGGGCAGCCTGCTCCACTGCCTGACAACCCTTTCCATGAAGAAATTTTCCCTAATATTGAGTTTAAACCTCCCCTCGTGCAACTTGAGGCTGTTTCCTCTCATCCTGTCACTTGTTGGAATGGAGACCAAGTCCCACTTGGCTCCAGCCTCTGTGTTTGCTGAGAAGTTCAGGTGCCAGTGCCATCGCTAGACTGGGATAAAAATAATGTAATGACTAAAAATAACGTAAAATGAACATTGGGACCACACCTGAATAGTTTTAGGAGCAACCACCCCATCCTGACAGTGCCCCTACCCACGGAAAGTAGAATTGTGCTGTGCAAATTGAGAGCCAGAACACCTCAGCATTTTCCCACCAGGCTGCACTTGCAAGAAATATTTCTGTCACTGGATGTTCTTGTTACAAGGTGTTAAATTTGGCTAACAAATATACTGCTCCTTTTTAGTGTAGAACACGGCTGCACTTCAGTCAGTGTTTCCCCCCTCATTAAAAAGTAAAACAAAACTTCACCAGCACAAGGTGATTTGCATACAGAGGCTTCCCTGCCATGTCTAAAACATGAAGTCATATTTCATTGAAAAAGCCCCAAAAACCATTATGTACTCACTTCAAAGGGCTTAATTATTATTCATCATGTGAGAGGTTACTAAGAACCCCAGAAGGATTTGCTGGATTTGCTTCTGCAAATACTGTCACAAATGGGCTCCAGTCGTTTTCTTTTGCAGAGCTTACTGTCATGGAAAGATGAAGTTAAAGGTCACACATGGAGGTTCCTAAAAAAGCTTGGAGAAGCTTCTTGGTGATGAATAGGAATCAGTAACCCAAAATGTGGCAAAACATTGGTGGCTCTTGTCCAGAAGGCAGCTGCATTCTAGAAGGAACTTAAAAAATATGACACACCATGGAGTTTGGAGCGTGATATTTTTGGTGTGCTTCCCTCCTTTTGAAAAGGTTACCAAAGAGCTGGGGATCATCAATCAGCCTCTTTGCCTCTTCCTTTTGTTTCTCTGCTTGTTTCCCTCATCATCCTCTTCAGTGGTATCAGCATTGTTGGCCACTTCTGGAGGGGCTCTAGGGATGGAGAGAAAGCTCTTTACTGCACATTTTACCCTGTATTTTCTAATCCCTTTTCCAAATTCCATTCAACTACAGAGTCCTGATCTCAGGGGTAAATATGGTCCCGAAGTAAAGTCCACATAAACTTCAAGGCAAAAGGGATTTATAAGATATTGGACAGAGAAGCAGTATGATCAAAGTAAAAACATCAAAAAAAAAAGCCCCCATTTTTTCCAGACTCAATCTTTAGGTGCAAAGGAAAATAACTTAAATTGGCAGGAACACATTCCTGGTTGGTTGTTTCAGTAAAAGCAGCTCATTATTTGAAGGAAGAAACTCTTCCCTCAACCTAAAATAAATGGAGATTTACAGTGCAACCCCCACCTGGCTTGGGATGACAACAAGACTTTTCAACAAGGTATCCAAAACAGACAGAACCCCAGGGTCTGGAATATTTTAGTCTTAGATCCATAGAAAAGAATCACAGAATGGTTTGAGTTGGAAGGGCTTAAAGACCCTGTTCCACCCCCTGCCATGGACAGGGACACTTTCCACCATCCCAGGGTGCTCCAAGCCCCAATGTCCAACCTGGCCCTGGGCACTTCCAGGGATCCAGGGGCAGCCACAGCTTCTTTCTGTCCCCAGAAAGTGTGGAGAATCCCTGGCTGAACTCTCCCTTCCCCTGATTCAAAGAGGTCTGTAACTTCCATGTGCCACCTCTGAGGAAGGTGTTACCCATACACTTTTCCCTTTGGAGATGGTGTGGAAAGCAGCTCAGATCACAAAGGCCTGGCTGCTGGCACTGAGCACAGAGCCTCCTCTGCTTGGCTGTTTTTAAAGGCAGGGTCCCAGGCAATGTTTCTTGTAGTCAAGGAGAATTTGAGTTGAAAGGAATTTCAATTGTGTCCCAACAAAGCACTATGGCATGGAAACAGGATAGAAAGCTTGGATGCACATTCTGGATCTGGTTTATAATGAGAATTTTGGGGCCCAGGCAGTACTAAAGAGATTTCCAGGGATTTCTAGACCTATGGCCAGATCTCTTGAGTGAAGTTTCCTGTTGTAAGGGACTGCTCTACCCAGGCTGAACTGCACAGTTTTGTGAGCGAAAAACATCCCAAGGATGATCATTAGTCTGTGGCTTTGCACTCTGCAGTTTTTTATGTTTACATGCAGGAGCTGTGACCAGTGGTAACAGCTTTGGCACCTTAAAGGATGTTTGTTACTGCCAGAGGAATTCCTGCACTAACTGAGAGTGTTGGACGCCTGCCACTTACAGGTTTGTCACAGAGCCCCAGAATGGTTTGGCTTGGAAGAAACCTTAAATCCCATCCAGCTCCACCCCTGCCATGGCAGGGACACCCTCCACTGCCCCAGGCTGGTCCAAGCCCCTTCCAACCTGGATTTGGACACCTCCAGGGATCCAGGGGAGCCCTCAACCCAAATGAGGCTGGTGTAGAGCATCCTTTGAGGTAAATGTGCCAAAACATCAAGTGTAAACCAACTCTTGCTCTTCTAGAACAGCTGTTTTCCCAAGAAGGGACACTCAGGAGTGTCAGCCAGCCTCTGAGAACCCTGCCATTTCCAGCTGTGTGTTGCATTCCCATGAATATATCAAGTATCATGTTATATCTGCATGGGCTTTGGAGTGAGCTCTAAAAAGCACATTGCCAACAGTGTGAAGCTTCCTAAAGTCGGGAGCTTAGTTCTTCCCTTCAAATAAGGGAAGGAACCTGTTTCAAGAAAAATGTCCTAGATACTGTAATTCCCACAGAAAAAAAAAAAAAAAAGGAAATTTACCTTTTATTAAAAAAAAAAAACAAAAAACAACTTTGCTTCAGATGAGCCCATGTGCCTTTGGTATTTATAGAAAAACACTGGCAAATTTGGTTATAAGTGACAAAGAGGATGGGTAATCCTGACTGATCCTGAGGCTTCACGCCTTGAGAAAATCATATAAAACCTACTTGAACAAGTTTCAAAATTTGCACTGAAACACATGAAGAGAGCTCTAAAAAGACAGTGGACGCTGAGCTGAGAGGGAAAAACAGACAGCAAGCCCACTCTTAAACCTGATAGATCACCAAATACCACAGTGATAAATGCTGTAAAAAAATTCAGGGGTTTAGGATAGACACATCAAAGTGGAATAAGAAGTTTCCAGCCTCATCTACCCCGTGCTTATTCTCATCTATTAACCAAGCTCCATTTATGTGTCCCAAAGCAGAGACAACCTTCTTTTCTCAAAACACTCTGCAAAAGTGGAAAAGGGAGAGTCTGACTTCAAAAGCTCTCCAACGCTCTAACAGTAGATCAAGTGTATTTTAATTAGAAAAAGGTTTCAGGCTGCAGAATACAGGTCTGGATCTGGACCCAAACTGCTCTAAAATGCAGCCTGGCTGTCATCTTTCAGCTGGGGCCTCTTACTTTTACTGTGGAAATAAAAATGAAAAAAAATCCTCCACTGAAGCGTTGGTAGGAGTCCAAATTGACAATAAAGTTGCTGGAGTTTCTTGGGATTTACCCTAACAGGAAGTTTTATCGCTGCACATCAGCGTTAGCCATGCCTCAGGTTATGAGTCAAGTCAAAACAAAGCAATCACCTCTTAAATTGTGAAGGGAAAAGAAAGTAAAAGTGAAGTTTGGAGTATGCTGTAGTCAATAACCCGATGTTGGCTTTAACAGGAGGAGGGTGTCACCCAGAAAAGTGTCTGTAGGAATTCCAGTCTTTGTTTTATTTTGCACATAATGCACATTAAATAGCAATTCTGAGAAGTGCAACACTTAGGCAAACATAGTTCTCACTTGATTTGATTAGGAATTGCACTTTTAATCAATCGTCCTTATAGATAAGAGGTCAGCAATTATTTTACCTTTAGATTTGGAGATTTCTGCCATCGGAAACTGGAAAAAAATCATCAGCTCTTCCTAACAGTCAGTTTCTTCTATGTGTGCTACATGAACTCAAAAGCTCTATTTCTTTGCTGCAGCAGCTTTCTCCATTCTTTCAGTCTCTTTAGAGATAAAACAAGTTAATTTTAAGCAACCAGGAAGTCTACCTGAGCCATGCAGAAAGCTCACCATAATAAAATCCTATTTCATCAAAATCTGGCAAATCCCCTCTCCTCATTGCTGGCATTTGAATGTTAAAATATCCAATAATGCATTTTGATTTTCAATTGTTTTGGTTATTTCACCCCTTGGAATACCACAGCTCTAGTCCAGATGTATTTTAATCTTCCTTACTGCCCCTGCCAAATTTCTGTTTCCCATTTGCTGAGAGCTCTCATCATGAGCAATATGTCTATGTCACTTCCTCCCTGGATGCTCAGGCTTTTCCTTGACTCATGCAATCTGGAAGAAGCTAAGCCCAAAGGAAAATTAAAGCCCTTTAGGGTTGCTATTTTTAAATACAGGAACTTCCATGGGGCTGTTTGAAAAGGAGATTCCTTTTGAAGATAATAAACAGCATGCGAGAGATAACATTTGCAGTTCCTCTCCAAAGTGTCCCAGCCCTGGAGCAGGTCAGCAGAAATGACATTCCAAAAAGCAAAAAAATATCCAAAAAGCAGCCACAGAGAACCAGGTTTCAACAGCCCGATGCTGTGGGGTCTTGAATTATTTGCTGAAACATGTGGACTGACCCCACTGATTGTGGACGCCCCATCCCTGAAAGTGTTCCAGGCCAGGTTGGAGGGGGCTTGGAGCAGCCCGGGATAGAGCAGCCCAGGGGATGGGACTGGATGGGCTTTAAGGTCCTTCCCAACCCAAACCATTCTGGGATTCTGTGATCTGCATCACCAGGCTTCTGGGGTCTCCTCCTCTCCCCCCTCTCCTCCTCAAGGATTGGCCTGACCTCCTGCAAACACATCTTTGATCCCAATGAGTGCAAGACCAACTGCCCATGACAAAAATCCTCCTCTTTCCACAAGAAATGGGGAGGAAGGGAGGGTCCCTTTGAGCCCAGAGACAAGAGAGGCAAAGGTGTCCCAGGGGCAGCACAGGGAGCAGGAGTTCATTCCACTCCTTTCTGTTTTTTCTGTGAATTGCCATTCCCTTTTAAATGAGTCCCTTCTGGCAGTCACACACTGCAGTTCTGAGCCCCCCCTGGACACGAGGTGATCCCCCATTCAAAGCAGAGTGAGTGGCAAACAGCAAGAACGTGCTCAGGGTGCACCAGGCTTCTCTGCTCTCAAACAGCAAGAGCCAGCCGGGTTAGGCAAACACTTTGGGTTTCTGCCAGGACCCAAATGCATTTCAGCTGAGAATGCTGGTGGCATTCAGTGGTGCCCGGGTGCCAGGCAGTGAGCTGGGATCCCACTGCAGGGTGGAATCAGGACTAAAACCCCTGCTGCTGCCCCATGCCACAATCCCACTCACATTCCTCTTTTACTACCACTTTTCTGTTGCTTTTGCCTAAACAAACACTTCCAGCAGAAGCTTATCTTTGAAAATCTTGTGGTTTATAGTTTACTATGAAAAGTAATGTTAGGTTTTTTTCTGTGCTAGCAGTATGTATTAAGTATTTTTCCATGATATTAGGGGCCAGCTGATGGAACTTTTCTCCCTAGCTGACTCTCCTCTACCTGGACACTTATTTCCATGAAACTTTCAGGAATGTCATATCTGAGATTGCTGCCCTCTGGTAAATCTGCTTGAGTTGAACAATGAATTGCAAGGTTTGAAAGTGAACAACACACAAACACAACGCCCTTGTCTGATTGCAACATCATTTCCTAAGGAAATGAATTTTTTTTCCCAATCAAACAAGAAAAGGCTCTCAGGGACTGTTCATCATCATGGCCAGAGCACAAGAATGCCTGATACTGTAGGTGAGCAGATTTTGCTCTCAAGGCTCATTATTTACAAGGCAGTAACTCCGTGCAGAGGTTCTTACCAGCAGCTGTAGCACTTTATTCACAATGTAAATGTGCTGTGTAAATGCTTGTAAAACTTTATGAGTTCCATTGCCTCCAAGCACTTCAGCCCAGGTATGGTTAATAAACCCTCCATGTGCACTGTCTTGACCCCCTCCCCAACTTTTCCAGGGCAATATTCCACAGGCACATTGGAATGCCTGCACCCACTGCACCCTGCACCCACTGAGCAATGTTAGGGGCTTTTTGTTACCTAACAGACACAGCCCCCTTGTAAGGAGCTGTACCAGAGATTTAATTAACTTTACTTTTTTCCATCCACCACCTGTAGCCTCCATCTCACACACTCCCAGCCTTACTTACTGACGCTTCTGAGCTCCTACACCATCATCAATGATTTCTTTATTTCTCTATGAGATTTTTTTAGGGTGAAAAGCAGCAGCCTGGCTCTCCTCGATCTTCTGGAGAATTCCCACTAGGTGGCACCGATATCCAACATTCCCTCTCCACCCTGCGTGTGGATTCCCCTTGCTTTGCTCCAGGTCTTCTCTCCCCTATTTTTTTTTTTTCAGCATTTCCAAACTCTGAGCTCATCGGTTTTAATAACTACAAAAACAAACAGCTCACGGGATATTTTTTCCTCTCCTTACAGTGCTGCATGGATCCAAGCCAAAAGCCTAGTTATGTTTTTTTCACAGGCCAAAAACATCAATTTCCAGTGTGGTTTCTACAGCTGGTTCAGGAGTCTGACTGGTACAGCCATTAATTATTTCCTTTAGGACCTTCATCATTCGAGTCCTTAGAGGTTCTTTACTTTGTCATCCTCACTCATGTGCATAATAAACCGGACCTCTGCAGGAACATCCTGATTCCAGACAGAGCAGGGAGCTGGGAAACAGGGAAAGCTGTGACGAAAACTGATGCAGCAGTGACTGAGAGCTGCCAGCAGCCATTCATCTTCCAGGAAATAAGAGAATGCCTCAAATGAGGCTTTGGTAGCGAATAAAACACAATAGTTCTTTCAACAGGAAGTAGTCAAGTCTCACTAATAGGACTGAAGTAATTTTGGATATCTTGCAGAAGAGACTGAGGTTTGTCAGCAGGTCTTTCTCAAATTCAGCCCTTTTGTCCACTCCTCCATACTCTTATACGTTCCCAAACAAATATGTAGAATTCCTTTGGACTGGAACTAATTTTAGATGGTAATATAACAGCAAAGCCCTTCCAAGACTAACAATTAGGAAAGACAGTTATGTTTTGGGAAAAAAAGCCTGAATGCATTTTCCTGGTGAACAGCAAGAAGTTAGAAGTCAATAACTGAAATTAAATTAAAACTACTATTTGGGGATAACCCTTTTGTAATTGACTGGATAAACAGCTTCTGTTCCTGAGTCTGCCAGGCCATGATAATATCATTAACAGAGATAACAGTCCCATGAAAATGAATGTGGATATGGCTGTTGAAGACCTGAGTTCATTTTAAGCTCATTTAAAATTCTTTATCTACATTTCTTCAGATTTTAAACATAAATTCCTGAGTGGTTGTTTTTGTCTCCTGAAATTAACTTGACAGAGTTTCCAGACTCCATTTGAAAGTCTCCATTTCAGATCCTTTAAAAGTCACAAGGACATCCCAGACATAAACATCAAGGAATGTACATTAGTTCATCACTCTCTATCTTACCGTGCAATGATATTGTAAACAATTATAAAGATGGGATTGCTGGAAGGCCAGGCAGCTTTACAGCTGTGGGATATCAGACTCTGGCTTTTATTCAGGTGCTGAAAAAACAAAGACTGCAAAAAAAAAAAAAATGGATAAGTGTGAGAAGACTGGAAAAAGCAGGGATGGAATAATTCAAAATTCACTGACCTATTTACTCCTGTATCTGCCACGGCCTCTGGACAGCCCAACAGGAAATGCACGAGGAAAAAATAATCACTGGAGATTATCCTGTGTATGAGAGAGAAACAATGTCTGCAGTCAGCCTTTCCAAGCTCAACAATTTCCTCTAACTGATAAAAAGCAGAATGCAACTGCTGTCCCTTGGAACAGCGATGTGGGGCAGCCCCTTCCCTTGCAGACAGGACAGAGAATTCCCCAACACTCCAGGCACGGAGAACCCACCAGGCTCCCCTGTCCTCAACCTGCCTGGTGCTCCCCCAGGAGTCAGGGATTTTTCCTCCCATTTGGGATTTTTCCCTCCCATTCCCACCTGGCTGCAGGCACAGCCCCAGGGCTTTGATGTGTAGTTGTTCATCCTCGGGACAGCCCGAGCTGTTATTTGTATTTCACCCACTGGTTCAGAGGGATCTGCAGCATCAAAAAACCACACAGAAGCAGAATACAAACAGATCCCTGTGAAAATGAACAAAATGTGCTGTTAGATCAGTGCCCAGAGGCTCAAATATCCAGAACACCCAGGAATATCCAGATTATCATTAGCACTCCATCATAATTATTTTTCTTTTTTGTTCCTCAGGAACAAGGGTTTCCAATTGTGAATTTTTCATCAGGTGGATCACCTGACCACTGTTTAAAGTCAATTCACTGCTTAAAAGACATGGGATCCTACTCTTTAAGTGTTTACTACTGTTTTTATGGAAGCTGTCATGTTAAGAACAATGGAGCATGTAATGGCATGAGGAGGGTTGTTTTTTTTTTCCCTTGGGATTGCAGCAAAAGGCTGATCAGATTTCAGTGTTTCTTAGAACTTGCTCTGCCTTGACAGGCAGCTAATGTCTCCAGCAGGGGATGCACTGAATTTCAGCTGTGGTGACTGCATGGCAGTGACACAAAGTCATCTATGGCCATTCCAAGTGTGTACTGCCTGGTAATGCAGTAAAGTGAGTTTGGAGCTCCGTGGCAAATACAGCCCCACTACTTCCAAGTCCTGCTACGACAGCTGTACATTTGAATGCATCTACTCACCTGCATGAATTATTCACAAAGGATAATGGTTTTGAGCCAGTAAAATGACAAGACTTTTAAGTCAGGAAACAAGATAAAGCCCCAGTGTAGCCTCCTCAGCCATCTCCACCAGGAACCACATTTCTCACATTTCTCGGCGGGGATTGTTTAAATTACTCCTTGTACCCCCAAAAAATTTTCTCACCAGTGTTTCACCCCCATTCCTACCGTGAATAAAGAAAGATTTACAAAAAGGTTTATGTGCATCCATGAAGTAAAACTCAACCATCATCTCCTATTCCACATGCAGAACTGGGGGCACCAGAACATAAATATCAAAGCTTTGATAACTTGGAGTCGTTTCAGTCCAGTTTGGGACGCCTAATGTTTGATTCTTTTCCCCCCAAGAACATCAAATAGCACAGAACTTTCTATATTAAAACACAGCCCTCCTGTTTTCACCTCCAATCTGGACATCAGCAAACAGACTTCAACTGATTACTCAAGCTGGACACTCAGACATAGCTCAGCTATAAATATCCTGATTTCTCCCAATGTCACAAACTATGACCTCAAGCAGGGGTAAATTAAATTTTTCCAGGAGCATTCACCTCTTCAAGTCCAATCTTTTTATTCCTGCAGCCTCTGATCACTAAGAGATGACACTGCATGTTAAAACAATCTTTGTATGTCTCAGTAAGCTTTAGCCACTGGACAAAAAGGTTAAACATCTGCAGCTGGAATGTACTTTGTAGCTGGAGAGGTAACAACAGATGCCTTGCCAGGACATTCCTTAACTTCTGGCAGGCAAAGAAATGTTCTGTGACTTGTGTGAGACAACCTGCCCTGTGCATTTCCATTGCTTGGGATCCCTGATCCATTGACTGGGAAGATTAAAATAAAGTAAAAATAAATCAAAGACCTGCTGCCTGATCTGTTTAGCTGTTGTGCTCACTACACCACTCTGGAAAAACTCAAAGCTGTTCAATAATCATTTTTATTAGAGGTGTAATAATTGTGGCATCGAGTTTAGTGGAAAAAAATGACAGAAAATACAAGAAAATTATCTTATGAGGAGGAAAATAAACAAAGGAAACAAACAAACCAAAAAATGTAGTTCTGTGGTGTCCAAATTACAGAGGAGTGCACTTCCCACATCTTGTGGTTGATGATGAGAACATGTGTCCAAAGGAAATGGGATTTTTCTGACATCTCTCCCCTGGTCAGGCTCTCAGTTACCCAGGTCTGAGTACATGGAACTTCCAGGGTTATAATTTATACATTTCTCACAACTTAGAGGAACTTCATTTTGCTCAACATTCTTTGGTTAACATGATGGAATTGGCCAATCTGTGGCCAGCTACTGGGGTTGAGCAGCACAAACCCCCAGCAGCTGGGTTGCACAAGCCTCCCATGGCCAGGAAATGAAAGCAGAGCTGATAAATGGCTCTGTGTGAATTCCTGCCACCAATTCCCTCTGCATCCTTCCAGCTCCCCATGCTGGAAACCACCCATCCCTCATCTCTCCTGATTAGATCAGTAACGTATCCAGAGATTAGGCCAAGTTGCATTTCTCTCCTAGCAACTAATTTAATGCTTTTTAATATATTACAGCTTCTTTTAGGTCCGAACCTTTCTATTTTGGGACTTCCAATTCAAATTTGCCTAATAGCTTTGCATAATAGTCCCTTGCTCCCGATAAGTTCCTCATTTCAACTTTAATTGGTTTGTTCACAGAGAATCACAGCTTACATGAGCTGAAGAGATCTATCACTAGCAGCTACTGAATATAAGTAATATTTGATTAAACAAAAAATAACTTTGGCATAATAATTTGATTTTTTTTTGCTTATTTTTCTAGTTTAGCTTGAGAGTTGGTTGGGTTTTGTTTGTCCTGTAATAAAAGACACTAGGAGAGGGAGCTGTATTTAGGCTAAGTCTGAATTTATGCTGATGAAGTATACGTGACACGTTTTTCAGCACCACAGGGGGATTTGGGAGCACTGAATTAGGATGGCACATTTTTGGGAGCCTGACCTAAGATGCACCAGTGGCCTGGGCTGGGCTCTGGGGGAAGAAAAGGCCAAGGACAATGAAGGCTGTGACAACACCCAGAACAAAGTGCAGCCAACAAGCTACGAAAAAATAGATGAATGTTATGAGTAGGTTTAGATGGGATATTGGGGAGGAATTCTTTCTTGTCAGGGTGGAAAGAGGCTGGGATGGAATTCCCAGAGAAGCTGGGAATCCCTGGCAGTGCCCAAGGCCAGGCTGGACAGGGCTTGGAGCAGCCTGGAACAGTGGAAGGTGTCCCTGCCACGGCGGGGGTGGCACTGGGTGATCTTTAAGGTCCCTTCCAACCCAAACCATCCTGCCATTCCACGAACACTTCAGGGGCTTGGCTACAAGAAGCTCTTTGGGGATTTGCCTTCCCGGTGCCCCTGAGTCCCACACGGTCCCGGCGGTGCCACAGCCCCGCTGCCACAGCCCCGCTGTCACCGCCTCTGTCACGGCCCCGCGGTCACAGTCCCGCTCATCACCGCATGAGCCCCGTTCCAGAGGCGGCCGCGCACCGGGGGATGCGGGGCTGAGGGGGATGCGGAGCTGAGGGGGATGCGGGGCTGAGGGGGATGCGGAGCTGAGGGGGATGCGGGGCTGAGGGGGATGTGGGGCTGAGGGAATGCGGGCCTGAGGGGGACGCGGGCGTGCAGGGATGAGGCACCGAGGGGCTGAAGCCGGAGGCTGGAGGGGCGGGCGGGAAGCGCGGCCCGCTGCGGACGGACGCGGCGGGCACCCAATGCGCTCCGGAGGGAGGGCAGAGCCCCGCGGCCCGACCCAATGAGGCCGCGCCCGGAGCGGGACTTCCTTCTGGGATCCCGCGGCGGGGGAGCCGCGGCCGAGTGCGGACGCGTCAGTGCGGGGCCGGGACCTGCCTCTGTTCCCCCCGCAGCCCCCCTCGGCCGCAGGGGCCGGCACACGGCCACAGGGACGCGGAGCATCCCCGGCATGAGCCCCGCTGCTGCCCGCACCGCAGAGACCGCCCCGGGCGCCGCGGCCGTGCCCAGGGGCTGAAACGCTGGGCCGGCCCCGCCTCCGCCGTCCCTCCTTCCCTTCCTCCTTCTCCTCCTCCTCCCGGGGCCTCCGATGCCGCCGCCTCCTGCCCGCTGCTGAGCCGTGACGGGCGGGGGCCCTCGGGACCCCGCCGGGGACATGGGCAACGGGATGTGCTCCCGGAAACAGAAGCGGATTTTCCAGACGCTGCTGCTGCTGACCGTGGTGTTCGGGTTCCTGTACGGGGCGATGCTCTACTACGAGCTGCAGGGCCAGCTGAGGAAGGCTGAGGCCACGGCGCTCAAGTACCAGCAGCATCAGGAGTCGCTCTCGGCTCAGTTACAAGGTACTCCCTCGGCAGGAGCCTCTGCTGCCCTTCCCCAAGGCTTACAGAGCACCCTCCTCCTCCTCCTCCGGCTGTCCAGCCTCTCTCAAAGTTTTTCTCCTTCTCCCCCTTCTCCTCCAGCCTGTGGGGTTGTAGGGTCTCCCTGCCCCGCCGAGGTCAGGGTGAGTTGTTATGGATTCCTGCAGAGCTCTCATGCCCTCTCTCGCACATCCCGTAGTGACTTTTATTTATTCCCAAAGGACTTCACATCACTTGGTGATTCTTGGCACAAAAGGGGAGGGCAGGCGTGCAGTGCAGACTGTGTCCAGTCTGGGATTTTTGTGGGCTTCCCCTACAAAAACCCCCCTGTCTTGCAGGGTTTTATGTAGAGCATCCGTTTGGAGCTCCTGGGCAGCATAAACCTTAAATAGCTCCAGGATGGAGGAGAGGAGTATTCTAATAAAGTGGTTTTAAAGGGTGATTTAAAAGTAAAGTTCAAGTAAGTTACTTGGATAAGGTTGTTGTATTACTTTTGGAATAACTTTGAATTTCTTGGCTTAAAGGTGCCACATAAATACAGATCCTTGTGTATCTTGGTTTAAGGATGCAGCAGATATGGGTGTCCTATAGTTAAAGACGAAAAGTTGTCTGTGTCTGACATCTGCACACCAAGAAACCAGAAGCAAAGCAGCAGGGGTGTACCTGAAACATCAATGGTCTGAGAAGTGAAAGACTTCAGCACCTCTCTAATTGTCAAGTGCAAGGTTATCAGGTCAGCACAAAGCCCAGAGCCAACTTTCAAGTTTTCTTTCTCAAAATAGCATGAAAGAAGAATCAGAGGGATCAGCTGTAGCAGCACTAAACTTCAGGGTGATCCTCAGCCATCCTTTTCCCTGTGGAAGCATCCATCAAAGCATGCCTGGCAGCACACAATTTGTGTGCAGAGAGCACAGAGTTGGGTTTATGCTGTTAGATTCTTACAGTGATTGCTTCCTTCAACGTGTTCAGTCACCAGCTGACACCACCCTTACTTAGTATTTCAATTTCAGGCCATTTCCAGGTCATACCAGGGAGCTCTTTGCCAGAAACCTTCATTTGAGTCACGGAAAAGGTGTGAAGGTTTGGCTGGGAAGGGGGTGTGTGGCAGATGGCTAAAGGGCTACTCTTGCTAGGCTGTGCATTTGCCAACAGAGGACACAGGAACATCTTGTTCTCAAGGTAAAATTTGACAAGTTGGCTTTTTCTGTTGCTCTGGCTTTGGCAAAGAGGAGTGTGCAACAGACTTTGTCCTGCCACAGAGGAGAGATTCTCTGGATCAGATATGTGAGGTCTGGACTGTTGATTTGAACTTCCCATACTTGAAACATGATTTTGAGTAGCCACCATCTATCCAAGCATGTTCATGGGAGCAGCAGGCAATTGTGGGAGCTGCATTTTCTTTAATTCTCTTGCTTGTTTCAGTGTTATCAATGGGAAATGTGAGCTATGCACCAGGATCTGGTAACATTAATAGATTTGATGATCCATGCAATAAACTCACTTTCTTCTGGGATCCATGCCACTGTATCAAGCCCATTAAGCAGGAGAATTTATCTATGCCAAGTATGGTAGCAGTAAACCCTGCTTAGAAAAAATAATCACTGGCAATTAAGTTACAGAATACAAGGGAAAATAAAATGTAACAATAAAAAATGGTTCTTTAGATTTTCCTGTGTTCTGGAAGTAGCTGTTAGACCTAAAAGAGGGTGAGAGCCCAGAGAAATACTAAATGCAGCAGCAGCCCCTAGCTGCCTAATTTCCCACTAAAGTAAAGTAAATTTCCCACTAAAGTAAAGGGAAGTTATATTCCTGAGGGCTCCAGAGGATCTGGGAAATAACTTTTCTTCCCTGTCTTTCTGCAATGGTCTCCCCTTCACAATCACCTGGATTTTTGCAGCAGGAGTTTGTTAGTGAGGAGAGCACAGAGAATTGAGGGTCTGTGTCCAGCTCACCTGGAGTGACACAGGCTGACTGGTGATATCCACCACCAAACCCATTCCTGAACCTGTCCTGTTTAACTGTTATGGAACAATAGGAGGGAATAGACTTGGAAACAACATAAAATGCTGACAGCAATTCCAGTTTGCAAGTGCATCTGACTGCACTTTGAACTTTTGATTTTTAACAACCTAGATTTTAAATTAACAATGTTCCTGTTGCCAAATTATAAAATAAAAAAACAAAGCAAACAGAAAAAAACCCTCTATGGCTGTCTGAGCTATGTCTCTTGGCTGTCCAAAGATTATTCTTTGAGTTTATTGCTTTATGAGAACAATAAAATTAAAGTATTGTATTGGTAAAGTAACACAGCTTATCTTTTCCATGCAGCACAACCAGTTTCTCTATAGATCCTGGACTAGAGATAACTTTGGGGCCTGAAGTATGATGGAAGCACCCTGAACTATTTTAAAAATAAACCAGTTAAAGGGCAAAGTTAAAGGAAAAGAGGGTGCTGCAGCAGCTGGGATTGATTTCTTGGTGTTCACAGCTCTCCTGGGTGATTGGATAAGACTTTAAAGCAGAAAAGAATTCTTTGGACTTCTGTTTCCTGAAGAACCATTTCATCAGGAGGCTTTTATAGGTTTAAATGTAAACTACAAAAATAAAAGGGCAACTTTTAAAAGTGGTGTTTTTGAGAATGCTGAGGCTGTATTGTGGCAGGCTGGCTCTGCCCCTGGAAGTCTGACTGGAGTTGAATCTCTTGGAGGGCAGTGAAGTATCACCTGTTGTGTGACTTTGTGTCGGGTTTTGTTGTGACTGCTGGAGCCTACAAAGGCAGTTCCTTTCCTGGTTGCACACGGAGGAGCTTGGGAGCTCCCCTGTCAGGGCTTGTGAGTGAAACTTGAGTCCATTTGTGAAATGCCTGAGGTTCATGGACACTCCTGAGTTTATGGGCACAGTGGCAGATTAGGACCTGAATGCCTTTGGTCTGCCCAAAAGATCCTGAATCAAGATCCTCAGCTGTAGCTCAGAGTGCAGCTCCCTTCACTTCCTGCTGTCCCCTCTACTGTTTTTCATGTTTTTATGTTGTTTTTTTTCAAAAATATAGATAATAACAACCTTGTTTTTGGTACTTGCCAGTTCTGCATGCCTGAATGAGCTGTTCTTTCTGTTTTTCCCTGAAAAGCCAGCTGTCTTAGATTTTTATCTTTTTCATTGCCTTGTTTTGCTCAAACACAGCAACACCTGAAGGAGGCTCAATCTCCTGGGAATACGTGGGAAAATACCAAGGCAGAATGCACAGATCCCTGGGAAATGGGGCAGGAGGAGTCTCAGAATCATTTAACACACACACCTGATCTGAAGAGAGCTGCACATGGCCATGGGTTTGGGGGGTTCTGCTCTCCCTGGTGTTCAGAGCTTCAGCCACTCTGCTGAGAAGTGTTTGTGCCCCTTGGAATGAGCCCAGGGTACCAGGGGAAGGGGGGCAGACCTGGGAAACACAATAACTGGGTTAGAGAGGCTGGGATCTTAAACTTACTCCCTTTAGAGGACCACCTTGCAGAAGATTTTGTAGAAGAATATCAAACTTTGGTATTTTTCTCTAACAAAGTTCTGCTGGGCATGGAGAAAGTAGGGCTGCTTTTGTAATCCACAAAGGGAATACCAGGGGCAAAATTCAGAGATGACACAAAATGTTTTGACTGCTGAGAAAACCTGAAATCATTGTTATCTCTAAGGTCTTTCATAGAGAAGCTGATCTTCCTGGTAAGCTGATTATTTTAAAGTCTCATTCTCTGAGCACTATATACATTTGAAACATGGAGATAATCTTACTTAGTATTTCTTAAAGCGATAAAAGCAAAATTTGATGCTTTTTGCCTCCTTTAGAACTGTGTCAATCTAAGTCTTGAACTATTGGCTATGCAGGGACAGGCTTCAGTTGCTAGAACAGAACTGCACTGAGAGCTGCAGGATTGAAAGTATCTACTGACACCTTCTTAGCCCTTGCAGCTTCTGTCTTCTCATCCTCTGGGTGTTAAGTAACCCCTTGTGTACTATTTTAATCTGTTTAATCTGTTTTAATCCCTAATCTTGATAACAGCCTACAGTTAGTGCCTCTTACTGCCTTATTTTTTTCTGCTCTTCCTGTCAGCCTGATGGCTTTGTGCAATCTCTGTGCAGCCTGAGACTGTCCTGTGAGCCTGGCAGCCACCCCAGCAGGGACTCTGGCCTTGAGAGTTTTCCCTGCTGTGGCCAAGGTGTGGATTTCCTCAAAGGTTTCTGATGCAGTGCTAGAAGGCAATGGCTGTAAATCAAATGTGGATTGCTCTGTGCCTGTTGTGCCAGTTGTTCTAAAAGAAGGCTCCCTGAGGGGGTGGCCTGCTGGGGGTTGGTCAGATCTGGGGTGGCTTTATGAGTGTGGAATTGCACAATGCACTGTGGTCCTAGATCACAGTTCTGTGTCACCTTAGTGGTTAATATTTATCATATCTGCGTGCAAACTGCACAGATGCCAAAGCTGCTTTGACATCACACAGTTCTGGGTGTACTTCACTATTACATCTCTTTTTTACAGTGCCTTAAACTTGGGTTGGCAGGGCTGGGAAGAACCAGCACTACTTTTAATGGCTTATTTTTTACATGCATCAGACAAGTAGAGCTGCATCTGCTGCAGCTCCTGTGTGTTTGGTTGCTCTTCCTAGTAACAGAATCCTGAATTCCTGTCATTCCTGTGACTTTCAGGTTGCACATGACACTGCAGCACTTTGATAGTGTTTTCTTGCTGCCTGAGAGATCCCTGGTAGCACTGTAAGAGGAGAGGTTGGTTCTGTGTGCACTTCCCCTGAAATGGCAAGTGCAGCATCCCAGATTCTGCTACCTGGCTGCCTGAAATGGAAAGCTTTGGTTTGTAACCTCCTCTGAGCACCTGCCTCCATTTTTTTTTACCTCCATTCACATTTTCAATTGATATTTAATATTCTAAATACTTAACGTGAAATACTTGAAATTGTGCAGAATTTTTGTATGGAAGAGGTATATGGTGTAATGTATATTTATATATATATATATGCATTTGCATATACATATAAGAATGTATAAACTAGATAGCTATGTGTCTGTTTTGCAGCTCATCCTCAAGATTTTGGGTTATCTGGAGTTATCCAGCTCTTACTCAAGTACAGAAAAGGTGCTGGAGCTCTGTTCAGATCAGTGAACTCAGGGAAGTTTGTTTCCAGGTCCATTGCAGAATTTCCATGTCCAGCAGCTGAATTCTGACTTGAAAGTTAAATTGAGCACGTGCCCATATTTATGTGTAACCCATGCCTAAGGGCTCTTTCCTTGTGGACACACCAGTTCCAGGATAAATCCTGGATAACCAGAGCTGCAGCATTCCCTCTGCAGCCCAGCTGGAGCCTGGCTGAGGATCACAGGGCAGCCTGCAGGAATTTTGAGCAGAATGAGGTAATGGGGTGGGTTTGTTCCCTGGGCTTTGGTGTTCCCCCTCCCCAGTTTGACACAAGACCTGGTAGCCAACATGATGCAAAATATCAAATATTTGTTACTGATTGGTTTAAGCCTCCTAGAGCTTGTCAGTGGTGGAGCTGAGCGGGCACTTCAGAGCTGGGACAGCAGGAGGGAGGCAGGATGGGTTGAGGGTGGTGAGTTTGCATTCTGGCTTCTTGCACACTCATATTCCTGCCTGACTGAATTGCTGAGCCTTAAAAATGATATTCCAAGCACATTGTCTCACTGGGCTGGCTGTTTGCTTGTCAGCCTGTGAGTTTGGGTGGGACAACTTATGAGTAAGGTTTCCACCCTCTCAGAGATGTGAGTGCCCATTATAGCATCTCTGATGTGCTGCTGAGGATATTGCCAGCAATTTGTGGCTAACAGAGTTCACTTTGCTCCTTTTGGATTGGGATCCTTGCAGGGAAAAAGTCATTTAATCTGCCCTGCTGAAAGTCAGGTGCTGCTTTGAGGTTTGATGGTAATAAGTCAGGTTACTGGAAAAAATGAGCTCTACAGAACAAGTAATTAAAGCTGAATCTTTTGTTGGGTGATTTTTCTTGGGATTTTCAGGATTCAGGGGTGTGAATTTTTAGTCATGTCAGAGCCTGAGGTGAGCTCTTGAGGAATTCAACCTGTTTGGATGCTGTCCTTGTTTAAGGAAGGGTCTTGTGAGCTGGATGCACTTCTGGTCTTTTTTGTGGTCACCAAAACCTCCTGAGATTTTCTATTTTGTATTTTTAATTAATCAATAAAAGAAACTGCAATTGTTCCACCTTGTCCTCTGCATTTTCCCCCTCCCCTAAAGTACCTGAAATTAGCTGCTATCTTATTTTCCTGAGGTGACTCAGATCCCAGAGTCTGGCAGTCATTTCCAGGGCTTAATTACAGACGTGATGAGAGAAGTATGGCCTGCCTGAGCTCCTAGAGGGCAGAGTAAGGAGCCTGCTCCAATCCACACCACCACACTCAATTAAGCCATTTCACTCAAAAAGTGAGTCACTACCTCAAACTCTTGATTTCTGGATGCAGTTTGTGCATCTACAGATTGGGCTTTTTTCTTCAAGCTGTATTTTTTACTAATTCCTCAATATTTATGTACATCCTGACACCATGTAAATATAATCACTAACCCTTCATAAAACTGAAAAAAGTGTAAAAGGCTTTTTGAGAGAAAGCACAGGCCCTTGTTTCCTGGAGCTGAGGATTGAGCAGACCTAGAGATTCAGAAGTGATGTGAGAAGAAAACTGTTGTCCCTGCAGCTTTTATCAATGTTCGTGTTCTGCTAATTTTAGTCTAAAATCACTACACAGGTTTTGGTTGAACTGTTTGCATTTATCATCACTCCAGAAATCCCCAAATCCTTTATCATCTACTGGTGTATAGAAAAACAGCAATGCTGATCCTACCTGTGGTACCAAGGGTTGGATGAAACCTTTTGTGGAGTGCACTGGAAATCATGGAAACATGATCTCCTTCCTGATAAAAGTCAGGTCTGAAGCCTATCTGTGAGGGATTAAATATTTAATCACATTTAATACCCCTTCTCCAACTTATTTTTAGCAGCAGCTATTGCAGTTTACTCTTTAAACATGAGGAATCCTTCCTTCTGTCCCAACTTACCTTACATCTGTTGTTTCCTAGAGGTGTTATTGACTTCTAAAAAAGGCAGTGTGTGAGGCAGGCTGCAGTAAAAGGATTCTATTAAATGTAGATGTTTGCTCCAGTTTAAAAATTAATTTTCCTGTCATCCTTACAATCGAATAGAGGCCACAATGATCTCTTAGAAGTACAAGTGTGTGTTTCTGGGGTGCATTAATGTGCCAAATTCTCCAGCATTTCCCATTTTTCAGAACTGCGGGGAAGGCAAAACTAGAATTGCTTACTGGAACTTTTTAGTTGGAACTTCTTTCTGGAATACTGAGTAAGTCAGAGGAACAGGTTTATTTTTATTGATAGCTCATTTTTCATGATGTCTGAAAGCATATTCTGCTTTCTCTTAAAATATCCCCTGGATGTAAAGATCCAGATATTAAATACAAACTTTTCAAATTATTACTACTCTGAAAAATATAAATGCTTAGGAATTCAGTCAAAGCAGGGATCATTTTTAAAAGCACAGCTGCCAATGCGTGGTGTGGTTATCCAGGAGGAATTTGACATGACTGGCTGTAATTAGACAAAACCATTACTTGATCATGTGAGTAAATTGCAAAGTGTAGGAGTTTGTTTGGAAGCCAAGGTAATTCTCATAGTCCACACAGTGCCAGCTGTGGTTTGCAGAGAGCAAAATGAGAGCAGTCTGTCCCTGCCTGGATGTTCCACTGTGAAGCCTCACACACAATCAGTTTCACCTTACCTTGGTCTCTACTTCTGTCCTTTTTTGTGTAAACTCAAACCAGAAAACTTCAAAGACATAAATTATTAAATTTATATATTATGTTGTTTAGATATTATGTTTATATAATATGTTGTTCAATATATTGTAAATATTGTGGCTTGGAGCAGCCTGGTCTAGTGGAAGTGAAGGTGTCCCTGCCCATGGCAGGGGGGTGGAACAAGCTGAGCTTTAAGGTTCCTTTCAAGCCAAACCATTCTATGATAAATAATTTTTTTTTGGTAATGTTGTTTTCTTGCTCTGCACTTAAAACAGAGATTTCCTAGTCTTTATTGTGGGAATACTTCTATTTTTTCCAAGATATTTGCAGGGTCACTGAAATATCCGTTTATTGCTAAACCCTCAGTTGAGTCTGTGAAATAGATGGAGCTCAGACTGTGATACTGAGGCCAGCATGGCTTGTACTGTGGTGAGGAATCCTGCTGCTGCAGTTTGATAAGCTGTTCCTGATAAGATTATCAGTAGTGAAATCAGTGGATCTTGTTTGAAAGCAGATTCACTGATTGAAATACAGGGCTGGAAGCATGGGGAGCAGGTCTTGTTGTATTGATAATATCTCCTCCCAGCATGAAGTGTGTCAGAGGAGTCATGAAATGTCATCTGAGGTCAAAATTGTAATTATTGTCATTGGATTAGAGAATTTATCCTACACCCCATATTGAAGGGATTCCTCTTTGACTCGTGGAAATGCTTTACTCTCAGCAGAAAGGCTTTTTCCATGGGTTCACATTGAAATGGTTCTATTTGCAGGGATAAGAATGAGGAATTAACTATTTTTATAGCAAGTCTGTGTTGTGCAGACCTTTACAGTGTCACCAGAGAGGTGCCAGGGTGGTTTACCCCATGCTGCTGGCTCAGTTCAACTCTGCCACAGTGTGAGGGAAAACAACACTGAGTGTTGCCAAGACTACTGAAGTCTGCTGGTTTTAAATGAAAGATACTACTGTAAGCTCAGAGAAGGATTTCAGAATTGTGTAACAAGCACTCATGTTGAAATTAGTAAAATTTCTTGTATCATGTATATTTTAAATCACAATGTAATCCTAATTTTCCAGGCAGCTGTGGCATTTTAGACTCTGGATAATCCTTCTGACAGACCAAATGATTAAAGTAACACAGTCACAAAATTTCTGATAATGTAAGAAATGCTTTCTTTTAAATGTACAGTAATGGTTTATTTTGCTTAATAACAGCTTTGTTGCTTAGAGGGGCAGAACAAAGATAAGAGAAGGAACATTGACTGTTAAATAATCTCAATTTCATCACCTCCCTGACTCCTGTGTTGTAATTAACGCTCAGCGCTGGTGGAAGTGGTGTAATCTGGGAACGTGCAGGGCATTCCACAACTCCCTGCTCCCTCACTTCCTTTTCTCTATGCCATTAAATGGCAAAATTCCCCCCCCCCCCCTTTTACCATTCTGTTAAATATAATGTAGAAATAAACATCAATTATTTCTGCGAAGATCAGTGCAAAATTGAAAGCTTACCCTAGGAAAAAGCATTTGTGCATCCCAGCTGTGGGAGTTTGTCAGATTCGTTATATAGGTTCTACCCCCTACTGGGGTGGACTTTTCTAGAAAACCTGTTTTTCAGTGTATTTATGTCTTTCAGATTCTTGCTCAGACATCTTATATCCAGGTTGACAGTGAAGAAGGAGAAATGCCTTCTGTAGTTACAAGCCCCTTAGATAAAGACTAGGAAAGTCAGTTTTATGTTAAATTTCCTAACTGGTGGAAATAATTCAGATTTATGGGAGATTAACTCCAGTATGTATTTAAAAAACCTACTCCCCAAAGGAGCAAGTGTGGAAACATGGGAGCTGTGCTTTGTTAATAATTATTTTTACTCAACACCTTCAGTGCATTGCACTTTGTGGACTTTTATCAGAGGGGAACGTGCTAGGCCAATCAGTAACTGAACTCAGAGGGCAGAGGTGAGGGAGGAGGTTTTTTCTTGCCCTTGTTAGTCACCTGAGGGGTTGTTTTAGGACTTCTCCAGCTTTGACCCAGTGTTTCAAGGGTTGCTACTCAGCAGCTAGAGGAGAGGCTGCACTGCCTGTGTTCAGACCCTACAGGTGCAGGGTGAAGCCCAGAGCTCGGCAGGGAAGCGCTGAGCGGTCCCTAAAACCCCAATCCTGCCTCCTCTGCCCCTTTCTCCTGCCCCTGTGGTGGGTTGGCTGTGCAGGGTTCCCCCCCACAGACACACTTGTTAAAGCAGCAGCAGGAGCTGTGGAAGGTGCACTTGCAGATGGAGAAGTGGAATGGAAAATGTTCCCTCCAAATCCATTTGTGGTTTCATGTGTCTGCCAAAAACCCTGTTCCACCCTGATTGCATGGGAGGGGAAGTCCATTATGGATTTTCATTGCTCTCCTGAGCTGCTCTGCTGCCACTGTTCCTTTTGCACAATAATTCAGCATTCACCACCTTCAGGGCTGAAATAAAACCATCACTGTAGTGCTGTGTAGTGCTGGTGTTTTTTTTTTCCTTCTCCAAGCCTGCTGGTGACTTTTTGAATATTCATTCCTGCTTCTTCCCTTCCAGAGGGTGTTGATACATTGGCTCATCTGGACTGATGCCCTTGACTTTAGAAGATAACTGGAGAAGTGGAGATAGGTGCCTGGGATTGATTAGCAATCCAGCTTCAGAGCTAAAACATAAACACTTATAGATAAGGCTGCAGAATGCACCTTGGTGGAATTAAGAACATGTTTTAAGGTGCAAGAGGAGTTTTCTGTAGCTGCCAAGATTCAAATCTTTATTTGATGCTTCTTGTTGAAGGCTTGCATTCATCACTGGTTTATTCTCAGAAAATGAGTTTCCTGGTTTTGATGGAAGAATCACTCATTGTTTTATTACAAATTAATAACTCATTAAAAGAATGCACACTGTAATTTGGGCAGTAAAAGAGAATTGTGTTAAACTGAGTTTAAAAACGTATAATTGTACGTTTCTGTGAGTTTTGGTTGATATCTTTGCTGCAAACTTGGCTGTTTCAGATAATGAGAGGTGAGGAAAGGGTAAATAGGGACTGATGTGCCACATCCCAAGCTCCATGTCCAAAGCACAGCCTGAATGAAATCCTGCTTTCTGGCAGCCAAATGGGGAACTTTGTGCCAGAGGACATTGGATATCCTAAACACACCTGGATACAGCAAACAAAGTCATGAATGTAAACCCCATTTTGGGATGGTGTCTGGAAAGGAAGCATAGGCAGTCCTTGGGAGTCATTTTTGCAGGGAGGCAGTACAGAGGAATACTGTATTCCCAGTTTTTGGAAGAATTTAGGGTGGCTCCCAGGTTCCCCATGACTCAGCTTAGGCAGCAGTGCCCTGCTGAACCTCCAGGAGCTGTCCTGCCCCTGGGCACCTCCCTTCCCTCCTTGTGCTGCCAGGAGTTCCTCTGGCAGCAGAGCTGCCCTGTCTTATTTCCTTGTCTCTGTGCAAACAAGGCAGGGCAGGATGGAAACATGGAAAATGCCCCTGCATTCCTGAGAAGCAAAGAGGCTTTGGTAGCTCCACCACAGCTGGCTGCCTCCACAAACAAATCCCTCACCTGGTTATCACTTTCTGTGTTAGCAATGCAAATAACCCAGGATTTGGGATCGATAAGGGGTGCAAAAAGGGAAAAAGTTACCGTCACAAGGGTTGCAAACAGCCCTCTATCCCATGACCTCATTCCACTTGTATTTTCCTGGTGCATTCTGTGCCAACACTTCCTGGGTGTGTTGGGGTGGATGGTGAGGTTTGTGTATGTTACTTTTGAGATGAATTGTGAGCAAAATGTCTCTTTTCAGTTGTGTATGAGCACCGGTCAAGATTAGAAAAGTCGCTGCAAAAGGAAAGGCTGGAACATAAGAAAGCAAAGGAAGGTAAAAATGTACTTTTCACTTTGACATTTAACTTGATTATAGTAGAAAATAATTTCAAAGGGCTTTTCTTCAATTTTAAATCAGTTGGGTAATATATAAGCAATATATTAGGATCCACTTGGCAGAGCTGTGCTGCTCTTTCTAGTGGTTCTTTTTTATTTAATCTTTTTTAATCAGATCTTTTTAAAAGCAATCATCTCTTTAATACTATATGCAGAAGACTGCAACATGAAGTAATAAACGCAGAGAATATGTTTGTATCCATGTACATAAAAACCCCAACATGGTATGTGGGGTATGAGCATGTGTAAATCCTGTCCTGGCATGCCAAAAATTCAAAACTTGTACCAAAACCATGGGATCTTTGCCTGCATTCATCAACTGGGACTTAAACTTGGAATGAGTGCTTTTACACCTGCTTTAGGGTGAGCACATGCTTATACACCTTTTCCTGATTAAAACCAAATTCTAGGTGTGGGTGAGGCAAACAGAAATTGCATTTCTTACACCTCTGTGTGCCCTCTGTGGAAGTTCAGCAGGATCCAATCCTCTGAGTTTCCCCAGCCTCTAAATTCACTGCTATTTTCAGGGTCGAGCCTCTGTTCTTCCTAAAACTGAGGACTCAGCTGCTGAATTAAAAGTATGACTTTAGCAGAGCTGACAAGGAGTGAGAAATGATTCTCACCGTGCAGGTCTCGGTGGGTTTCTGGTGCCATCTAGTGTAGAATGGTCCTGCTGCTACCCGAGGGGGAGGCGCCTTTTCAAACCCTGGAAACAGAGAGAGGTCAAAAAATAAGTGAGGGAATGTTTTCTTATTTCCAAGAATACACAGTTAATAAATGCCCTTTTCCTTTTGAATGATGATCTTGGGCCTCCACTGGGAGAGTTCATGTGTCAGATTTAATTACCCATCTGTAGAGTTGAACCTGAACTCTGAATCTCTCACTATGGTATGAAAACTTTAAGTGAAAATATTTTATGAAACTTTTTAAAGTTTGTGCATTTTAAGAATTTGCTTATTTTGTCAAATTCTCCATAGGTTGCTTTTCTTTTTATTTTTTTTCCTTAAAGATCTTTTGAAAATTGTTTCTGCATGAATATTCAGCTCTTGAAGAGAATTTATGTACTCAACAGTCGAGTTATTCAAGCACAGATTCTCATCTTCCTGGTGTTTTTTTTCATCATTACTTTCCCTTTTATGTTGCAGATTTTCTTGTTTATAAACTAGAAGCACAGGAAACACTAAATAAAGGAAGGGTAAGTCATCATGCCTAGTACAAGTTTTTAATAGCTGATGCTATTTGAGTTGCAAGGAAAAGGAAATACTTTGCAATTATGACTGTTCAAAGGAAGAGATCTTGCAAAATACTAATTGAAAGAGCTCTCACTTATCCCAGTTCTACTCTGCATTCATAAGTGCTCTCCAATTCCTAATTATTTGAGCTATAGTGGGAGATACTAATACCTCTCCAGAAAATTAATTTAGAAAATAATCCCCTGTTTATATTATGGTAGTTCAAACGTAATGTTGTTTTATTTAAGGGGAAAGGGGAGTAAGAAGGTGTTAGAAATCTTTTTGTAGCTTGGCCCCCGGGGAAAATAACAGTGACAGCTTTCTAACACATGGGCTTTGAACTGGAAAGCATAAAGACATCAAGAAACTTTGTTTTATATACCAAGTGCCAGAAGGAAACCTCTCTCTGGCAGAGGACCCAGAAACCTGTAAAGAACTCTTTATAAAGCAAGTAAATTAGGATTTTATGGCTATTTCATGTTGAAACTGGGGAGCAGTTTGGAAGCTGAGGAACAGGAGTTAAAATAGGTTGTTGCTGTAGTAGGTGCAGAGTGTGGGAGCTTGCTCTGCTCCAAAGTCAGGGGAGAGATGGATTTGTGTCCTGGGGAGCTCCAAAGCTGGGGGAGAGATGGATTTGTGTCCTGGGGAGCTGCCTCCCTTGGCTGGTGACTCCCAAAAGCTGTGTGTGCAGAGCTCAGGGGGTATCAGGGGGTTTCACAGGAGTGCTTTTGTTTTCCAGCAAGACTCCAACAGCAGATACAGCGCCCTGAGCGTGCAGCACCAGATGCTGAAGGTGAGTGACTGGGGCAGCAGAGCACCTGTGCAGCTGGTTATGCTGGGGGGACACAGCCTGCTGGCTTCTGGCATCACTGCAGAGTGCCAGGGTGTGGACAGCGCCTTCCTCTGGCTGTTAAAAGATGGTTTCCTGCAGATTTTCCTAGTCGGGCTTTCCAGTGGGTAATTGAATCTTATCAGATGCAATTACTTGTAGGGAAGGCTGACTTATCAGCCCTCATGTAGTTTAGCACGTAGGGATTTTCTGAGACACATTCTGCAGCTCCCAGGGGGACAGTGCAGCTCTGGGGTGAGGTGACACAGCCCTGGAAGAGGAGCCTGCTCATCACAGAGATCATTTTGTGTTTGGAAGGAGCTGCAATGTGCATGCTTTGAATAATAACCTTCCTGTTATGAATGCTTCCTATTCATCTGCACTTACCAAACGAATCGCCAAAGACAATATCAGCCAGATCTGCAGATACAGAGCTGTTCCAGTGTCCCAACTTGGTATTTGCAGAGTCAACATGAAGAACTGAAGAAACAGCACGCTGACCTTGAGGAAGATCACCGAAAACAGGGAGAGGAGTTTAGCAGGACATTCAGTGATCACAAGGAGAGATACCTACAGCTGCAGCAGGAAAAGGAGCAGGAGATCTCCAAGCTGAAGGGTAAATTTAGCCTGTGTCTGGCTGCCCACATTAAATTGGGTGTTTGACTTTGTGTGGTGTGACAGAGACATTCTCTCTATTCTCACTCACAGGTCGTTTGTGCATCCTCTGCCTCCTGACAAGTTCCATTTTATTGATGATTTTCTGAGGCCTCTCTCTGAAATCTGTTCATATGTGTTCTGTGTTTCTGTCTGGGTTACAGAAGTAGCAAAAAACTCAGCACTTAAAAGCCTGTCCAGTGTCAGAGGTTGTTGAGACAGTCTTTAATCTTTAATTCTAAGACTGGTAGAAACCTGGGAAAAAAGGTTTGCCTCTTCTTGTTTGTAACTGAAAGGCAGTCTAAGAATATTTGCCACTGCTAGCAGAGATGTAATTGTGTCTCTTTCTGAAGTGACTTTATTTGCATTTTATACATCCTTTTTCCCTGTATGTGCCAGCTCCTCTGGATCACATTGCACCTGTACACTTGGGTGATGAAAGCAGTTTTTGCTCTTGGCATCCAGTTTCCTGTTGGAGATTCTGGGCAGATTTCAGGCCTCTTCCATCCTCTTTACACAGTTCCATGGAGCAAAAGGATGGGGCTGGGTCCATCAGGGCTTTCTCTGCCACCTGTCCCTAGCACAGGGGTTGGTTCTGGAGCTGTTTGCCTGCACTGCAGGCAGAGGTTGTTTGTTGGCTCCACATCAACATCATGTAAAAAGTGGGAATAGAAGCCTCTGTCCCTGATCCCAGAAGCTTTTGGAGCCATCTGGGCATCCCTTCCAAAGGAATAGCTGGGTCCTGTGACAGAAAATTCTCACTCGCGAGGTGTGATGTGGGGAAAGAGGGGAGGGTGCCTTCCTCTCTGCCTTTCCAGGATTCATATTTCCAGAGGGAATTTTGCCATCTGTGGCACCCAGCAGGAGCAGTGATGCAGAATTCCAGGTGCAGGCTGGGTGCACTGATAGAAAATTTCACCAAATGTTATGATTTTCTGCTTGAAAATGGAAAGCTTTTAATAGGGCTGGGGAGAGAGGTAAGAAAAACAAATCATACAATTATTCTACCTAATTTTTACTACAGCACTCGTGTGGGATTTTATGTAGATTGTGTTATAATCTTGGTTTTAGTGCTTAGCCTGGTGTTACAAATCCAGCAGGTTTAAACTCTATTTCTTCTCATTTCTTTTCAACAGAATCCCTGTATAACTTACGGGAGGAGAACAGGCAGCTGAGAAAAGCTCACCAAGACATTCACACCCAGCTGCAGGATGTCAAGGTAGGCCTTGCTCTAAGAAGCACTTTCAAAATCATGAGGAAAAAATTTTCCCAAGTTTTTCCAAGCCCAAAGCAGGCTCTGCTGTAGACTTGTAGTTTGTGTTATGTGGGAAAAAGGAGAGGAATAGGCTGGACTGGATTTGTCTTTTGCCACCTGCACTTTAGGTGTATGCCCATAAAAAAATAAAAAGTGTTTAGTATAGAAATCAGGATTTGGTTTTACAAGTTAAAACTCTGGTTTTGGCAAAACTCAATGCCTAGTGTTTTCCATCTCTGTTTTTTTTTTTTTTAATGTTCATCAACATCTACCCCTACTTTTAATTTTATTTTAGTTATGCACATCCTGGCCTCCAAATTGCCTTCCCTGGTGTGCTTGCTTCCTCTGCCTGTTTAATATGCATTCCATGTGAAATAAATAAATCCTTCCAGCTAAGGATTTTCTTTTCAAAAGAAATTGAAAGATCTTCCTAGTCCAACCCCCCCCCAACTGATCTTTAGAATGAACTTTATTTGAAACGTGTGATGTTCTTCTTTTTGTGTAGCAACAGCATAAGAACTTACTGTCCCAGCACAACGAGCTTGTGGTGACATTGGAAGACCACAAGAGTGCACTAGCTGCTGCTCAGGTCAGAAGGAAGGCAGCTCCTGCTGGCTCTCAGCTTCCCAAATCTGTCTCCAAACCTCTCTTGGCTGCAGGGTGCTGCATGTGCCTCTGGCATGGGGACCCAGGAGTGCATGGCACAAAGGGGCTGCTGCCCAGAGGGCTCAGGGGACAGAGCAGGCTGGGGGCCAGCCCAGCAGTGCATGTGGTCCTGGCAAGAGAGTCTCTGCTTCCCTGGGAGCTGTCAGTGCCTTTCTGTCTCTGTCCTCTCTGATGGAACTGCTGTGAGCACCCTCCTCTCTGACCTTCACATTTATCTCTTAGACCTGGGTGCTGGTGTAAGATCTCTTCTTGTGTGTGCCTGGGGAGGTTGTGAGGTTTTCATGGATTTCCAGAGTGGTCTGGAAAAAAGCTCATCCAGTGCCACCCCTGCCATGGGCAGGGACACCTTCCACCATCCCAGGGTGCTTCAAGCCCCTGTGTCCATCCTGTTCTTGGACACTTCAGGGATCCAGGGGCTGCTCTGGGCAATGCACATCAGTGCAGCAGCAGCAGAACATAGATGGAGATGTGTATGTGGCTGTGAAAACTCCAGGTGCAGCTCAGATTAGTTTTTAGAAGAGCCAGCAGCATTAAGTTCCTTAAATGTCATTTTCAAGTGAACTATCCGTGAAGCACAAACTGTTGCAGGCTCAGTCAGCTGTGCCAGTACAAGCTGTGAAGGCCACAGGAAATCTGGAAGTGGGAGTGATGTTGGAGCAGAGGAAGACTTTTGGTGAAAGATCAGAGGGAAAGGCAATGAGGCAGTGTGAAGTTATTTTTATTCCTAACTGATTTCCTTCATTTAGGCATTTTCACAGTCCACAAAATGGTTAGCAGCATTAGAAGCATTGGAATTTTTTTCACAGTTCTGCTTGTTGTGCCTGTCAATATGGGTGAGATACTCAAAAACCAGGGAAAGATCAGGAAGGTCCCTCACAGACTGAATGTCTGAAGAATCATAATCTGCAGTACTAACCCACACTGGCAGCTAATTTTGAGCTCTTCTCCCACTGGCCACATTTGCTGTGTGGTGTGTGCTGAGAACATCTGAAATTCCACAAGGCCACGTGGAGGGACTGATTTGAGGTTCACCAAGCCCAAAGGGAAGCTCCCCACTCTCCTGGCTTTGACTCAGTTCTTTAATTAGAAAGCCTGTGTCACACAAAGCCTCTCTGTCTGCAGCCAGGCTGTGACATTGGTCCTGTGGGGACCCTCCAGGGAAGGGTCTTGCACTTGCCTTGAGAACAGAGGGCATTTCACACTTTTATGTGGTTTCTCCTGCAAACCAGCTGCAGAAAGTCCCCTAGGGATTCTTTCCCAGCTCCTGAAATGATTCCTCTATTTCTGGGTGTACTCTAGACATTGAACACCAGTAGTCAATACTGCACTAAGCTGAATCTTTCAAGCATTTTGGTCTTAGTGCTTTTTCCCAGCCAGGCAGACTAATTATACCTTTTAAAAAACCCTGTTTTCTGCCTGTATCAGCACCTTTTAAGCTGAGGCCTTGACTCAGAATGTTCAGTTTAGTGACTCTGCAGTGGAACAGAGTACTTGAATTCTGATCTGGATGGGCACTGTTTAAATACCATGGAATGGTTTAGGTTGGAAGGGACCTTAAAGCTCATATAATTCCACCCCCTGCCATGGGCAGGGACGCTTTCCACTGTCCCAGGCTGCTCCCAGCCCTGTCCAACCTGGCCTTGGGCACTTCTAGGGATGGGGAGTCCACAACCTCTTTGGGCAGCCTATGCCAGGACCTCACCACCCTTACAGTAAAGAATTTATTCTTAATATCAAATCTAAACCTTCCCTCCTTCAGCTTAAGGCCACTCTCCCTTGTCCTGTCCCTCCATCCCTTGTCCCCAGTCCCTCTCCAGCTCTCCTGGAGCCCCTTCAGGCCCTGGCAGGGGCTCTGAGCTCTACCTGGAGCCTTCTCCTCTCCAGGTGAGCACCCCCAGCTCTCCCAGCCTGGCTCCAGAGGGGTTCCAGCCCTTGGAGCTTCTCCACAGCCTCCTCTGGACTCATTCCAACATATCCCAGTGTGTTCATCTCTCTGCATGGTCACCAAGAGAAGACTAAAAAAAAATCAGAGACCTGAGTATTAGTTTTATGTCCAGTAAATGCTCCTTTTTCCTCTGAAGTTTGTCCTCTCCGACAGCTAATCAAGGAGCAGAAGCATCCCCCTGGACTGACAGGAGTAATCACTGTGCACTCTGCTTTCCCTTTAGGCTATTCTGTTTTAGGGGTCCAGAGGCCTCTGGAGATTCTCAAACACACCCACATGTCCCCTGGAGCAGCAGGAAACTCTCTGGTGTGGCACCTGTTGTGTGTGCAGCGGGTCAGCCTTTATACACCCTGCCCACCCCAAAAAATCCTCTTTAATTGGAAATCTTACTGCAGAGCCAGGGATTGGGGCACCAGCCTTGCTGGATTTTCATTAAAGCTTCCTGATCCTGTCTGAAGTTAAACAGCAAATCAAATTCCAACATTTTACTGTTGCATTTCAGGAGTCCTTTAGAAATTTGCATTTTCCTTCTACTTGTTTTCATTTTTTCCCTTCTGCTTTTCCCCTTGCTCTTCACCACTGTGACTTTCTTTGCCTCAGTTCTGTATGTTGGCTGTTGTCTTGTCTAACACCTGTCTAAATGTTGAGCACTTGGCATTTTCATGACATGTAGATGTACTTTAAAACTTCTGTTTCTGAAAGAGCTGCACTTATTTCTACCAGCAAAGGAGAAGTTGTGGTGCTTTTGACTTCCCTCACTTTAGTCTGCCAGGAAAGCTTCATCATCCCCTTCTGACACTTCTCCTGCTTGGCATGAATAAAACAACTCCTCTTCTTTGTCCCACAGAGATGTTTTTAATACAGTTTGGTATGCATGTGCACTTTGAAAAGATCCTGATGGATCAGTGTCATCTACTGTTTGGAGGCAAAAATTCTATTTTAAAAGCTCCCATCCCTTCTCGTCCGTGGAAAATTAAGTTTTCTGCCACGTGTCCTGCCAGCAACTTCACTCCCAAGGTGACTAAACTTGATTAAGAAATTAATTTGGACACACTATAATTAACATGTTGGCTTTAGACTCAGGTGGAGGAGTACAAACAGCTGAAGGACACGCTCAAAAAAATCCCAAGTTTCCAAGATGTGGAGAAGGAGGAAGGAGGGAAGGAGCAGCAGCCCGAGGCGCGGGGCCCGTCCCCCGAGAGCCGCCCCCCGGAGGCCCCCGCAGCTGGGGCTGAGCAGCAGCAGCAGGTAAAGGGCTCCAGGCAGCCCAGCAGTGCTTCTGATGCAGCAGAACGTGCTGATGTCTCTTAGGGGAGTGTGCTTCACTGTGCACCTTGGTCAGTGCTGGAGGAAAGCGGTGAGGAGTGGTTTCATTGTTGAGTGGTAAGGAAATCTATTCATGATGATCTTTTCTCACGTGACTAGTCCAGTTTTAAGTGTATTTATGCCAGCTGTTTTAAGAAGTTGCTCAACATTTAAATTTTTTAAATAAGAAATCTAAAATTTTAGCTATCTCAAGTGTTATAGAAAGCTTTTAGAAGTTCTGAAGAGATTTTTATTTTATAAGGTTCCAGTGGCACATTGAAGTCAGTGTGTTTAAAATTGGCACTCCAAGGTTCAAGCAAAAAACATGTAACCTAGAAGTAAATTAAGAAGTTAAGAAAAACCAGTTGTGATTTTGTTTTACAAAAATTTCTGTCCAGCAAACTTACAAGAAATAAAAATCATGAAATCATTTAGTTTGGAAAAGAGCTTCAAAATCTTTGAGTCCAGCTGTGAACCCAGTTCTGCCAAAGCCGGCACTGAACAGTGTCCCTAAAACACAAAGCTGGCTTTGTAGAATTGGAAGAGTTTTTCATTTTTCAACTAAAACGAGGCTTAACTTACTCTGTGGTGGATCTGTACAACACCTTGTGTAGCTGTACAGCCACAAACCAGGTAATAACCCCATTTGGCAGGAGGAGCTGGTTCCAAAGCAGGCATTTGGCCCTCCTGACAACATCTCTGGGCTGGCATAAAGGATCCAAGTCTGTCCTTGGCTCTCTTGAAACTGAAATCCATAAATGTGTTGTACACACATAATCCTGTCTCTGTTTTGCAGAATGAGAAGCCAAGGGAGGGAGAAGAAATAAAGAGCCAGGAGCAGGACAGGGCTGAGCCTTTGCACGTGCAGGGAAGGGCTCACGAGAATGCCAAGGAGCTGAACATCCAGGAGCAGCAGGAGGCTGGGGAGGATGAGGAGCAACGGGCAGAGCAGATGGAAGAGGAACGCAAAAAGGAGCTTGAGGAGGAAGAAATGGAGCAGGCAGGGCAGCCTGAGCACCTGGAGGAGGAGCAGGACCAAGCCCCTGAAGAGCACGAATGGCAAAAGCAGGAACAAAAGGAAGAAGAAACCAACATGTTGGGTGATCACCTGCAGTCAGAGGTAGGGAGCTCTTTTCTAAGTGATTAAATCTGCTGTTTAAATGGAGGCTTCTCTTTTCACTGCTGGCCTTGTACTGCAGTCACCTATTTCTAGGCAGAATAAAGTTTTTATAGAGAGTTTGGAATTCAGAGCACTCGCTGGTTTTTAGATAAAATTACTGTCATGTTTGTAGAAAATTTGTGATTCAAAGCACTTGGATGCAATAGGATTCAGGCTCAACTTGAGCACACTTGTACTGCAGTGCTGGCCAGATCTTAATGAACATTAATTCTGCTGATAAAAAGCAGCAGATGGAAAAAAAAAAAAGAGCAGCAGACTGAATCCTGTCTCCCACTTAAAACCTGAGGCCTGTGGTAGCTGATGGAGAACTCAGCAGGTGAGAGGGAGGCTGGGATGGAGAGCTGCTCTGCTTTGGTAACTTGATGCATCTCAGCAAATTGCAGAGTGTTTCCTTGTCAGAAGTACCTGCCTTCTGCAAACACACTGCCAGCTCAGTGCTCACTGTTGTTTGACAGGGAATTTTAACTGCCAGACAAACATGACTAAAATAGCCAGGGGAAGTCAGTGTGCAGCTCTAAGTAAAACCAGCAACTAAAACCTGGATTTGCATCCTAGATTGGATCTGCAGTAGAAAATGTATTTCACTGGTCTCACTGTAGGCTTTGTAAACACTTTCTGTCCTGGCAGATTAATTGTGTCACTCTGGTGTAATGAGGAGCTGGTGCTGAAGAGGTGCAGAGGGTCACAGCAGCAGCAATGGGTTAAGCTGTGAAGCTGGAGTTAGTCTAAGTTATTGCTGAGTATAAAAAGATGTGCAGTGTCTCACTTAAGGCTAAAAGCAGCTCCCCCTGAGATTACTCCTTAAATCAATGGAAACTTTTGCTGTCTTATCAGTCAGCAAAACCTCCTTTTGCTGTGTAATATGTTGGGAGGTTTTATTATGATTTACAGGAAAAGCATGGCTTTCCTTAGCCCACAATGTCCTCTTTCTTCCCTGTGTACTCCACAAACATCCCAACACTTCCAGTCTGTGTTGCAAGAAATGTTTTAACTTCTTCATATCCACAAAAACTTAAAAATAACTTTGCTGTAATTGCATGGAGCTTGTTTTTCCCTCTGGACAGCTTTCTCCCTGCTTGTTTCTGATAACTGAGAGGATGATTAATGTGTGACTAACACGTTTCTGTGACAGGTAACACCAACAAAGAGGCAGAAAGCAGCTTATGAGCAGCAGCTGGAGCAGCAGCACCTTGGAGCCCAGAGAGCAGAGGAGGCCAAGCAGCTGAGGCAGCAGCAGGAGTCCCTGCACCAGCAGAGGCTGAGAGGGCAGCTCCTGAGGCAGCAGCAGCTCCAGGAGAGAGAGCTCCAGCTGCAGAGACAGGCAGAACAAGGGGAGAAACTCTTCAAAAACCACCTCAGGTGCAACTCTCCCTCTTGAGCTTGTTGTGCTGTGGGTTTATGTTGTCAGCTTTGTTCTGGTTCCTTGTTCCTGAGGGCAGATTTCCAGGGGCTTCTGTTGGCTCATTCCTTGAAGAGCTGGAGGTTTGTTCCCTAAAATTCAGAGTCCTGACTTTGCTCTTTGCCTGACCCATATCCTTCAGGACTGCAGACCCCACATACAGAGACACACAACACAAAGTCAGTGTAGCAACACAAGAAAGTCTCTGTTCTATCAGGCATTTTTCAGGAAAGGTGATGTGAGAAAATATCAGATAATAGAGCATGAAACTGGGGCCTGCTCTGGCAGCTGCTGAGAGAGGCAGAGCTGCAGGTGGGGGGTTTGTTTATCAAAGCAGAAAACACACTTTTGAAACTGAAATGATGCTTGGCTTTTAATGTTCTCAGCCAACAGGCTCATTATGATAACATGGACCAGGACATTGTACAAGGGGAGGAAGAGCAAGGTATTCAGGAAGAGGAAGGAGGTAAGAGAGAATTTCTGTCCCTGCCATGCTCACAGGCTCCCTGTGTACTGCCTTGCATGGGAGACTTTAATATTCATTTCATATTCAGATTGGATTCAAGTGAAACATAAACTTGCAATTTAAAACCAGAAGCTCAAATAACCATGGGTGAACTGACTGAGTGAAATAGAGGAATTACTGAAGATCATACCCACATTCCTGAAAGGAAAAGTGCCCTTTTGACTGAACTGTTATTACCAGGCTCTGTGGATCTTGGTTATGTTCCTGGCTCAGCCTGTGGGTTTCTTTGGTCTCTTTAAATTACAGAATCATGGAATTGGGTTGGAAGGGCCTCATCTCATTCCACACCCCTGCCATGGACAGGGACACCTTCCGCTAGCCCAGGCTGTTCAATGCCCCAGCCAGCCTGGCCTGATCTTTTAATTTCTATTTCCTATTAGCAGTAAATCAATTCTGTGAGCACTATCTGTTTATGTAGAGGCTGCCCACTGCTAAAAGCACATGTGGAACCTTGTCTGTAGGAGACTCTTAAAGGGATAACTAAAAACTGCTGTAAAACAATGATCACCTAAAAAATTCCTCAGCTTACGAAAACGACAACCAGCACCAGGATGAAGGTGAAGATGATGATCAGAATAATGCAAATGAACAGCAGGAAGCAGAACATCAGGCAGAAAATCAGCAGGCTGATGAATCAGTAAGTATGAATTAAGATGCTGAGGGTTGCAGTGTTACTGAAGTGAGAACCCACAGGTCTCGTCTGACATAATTGCACCTTATAGAAATGAGATAAGCAGAGGTCTGCTAGGAAGACAGGCTTGACAGTTGAAAACAACAGCTAAAATCTATTTAAAGGTGTCCTTGCTCATTTGGGAAGAAATAAAAGGACGAAGCTCCCTTGTGGGAAGCAAGGTGTTTATTTCCACATTTCTTTGATCTGTGCTTTCGGTGGAATAAAGGATTTGGTCTTAGCTGGGACTCGAACAGGTACATTTGGCTTCAAAAAATACCAGCAGTGCCCAGTCAAAATGAGAGGGGATGGGTTTTTTCATGCTGTCATTAATTAAAGGCCAGCTCAAGAGCCTCTGTAGCCAGCTGGAGTCAGTGCAGAGGTGTGAGGTCCTGAAAGAGGATGTAGGTCAGCACTGAACAGAGCCCTGATACCAACTGCACAGAGATCTGGGGCAGCAGAATCACCCTGGGCCTTACCCCAAACTCCAGCTTACCTGGAGCTGTCAGCATCAAGTGCACCTTCTTACTCCCCTCCCATTCAGCAAATTAAGTACAGTGAATATTTCTAAGGGATCTTTACTTGTTGTCTATAAAGATACAAAACTGCTTTTATCGAATGACAAGCAGAAAATGCTGCTTTTCTGCCTGGCAGAGGTGAAAAGTGTTTTGTTTTCTTGTAGACATAGCCAAGGTCAACAGAGCAGGACAGGCTGATAGTGAATGATGCCATCAGCTCTGTGGAGCTGGGAGCATTCAGCTCTAATCTTTGTTCACATGGCCTTATCAGGCACTGTCAGCTGGTCAGTAAACACAAGCTGTGCAGCAGCTCTGGGACAGAAGTGCTCAGATTCTGTGGGTTTCAGCAGACAGGTGCGTGCACCTCTGTCCCTGCTCATGCTGAGGTACCTCAGTGAGCCCTGAGCCTGCAGAGATTCCAGCTGCTGCCAATGGGGATGGAGCTGGCGCTGACAGCCCATGCTGCTGTTCTTTCGAGGGAAATGCAGCTGGACCATGGGCTAGAAGTATTTAACAGTCCCTCCTGTAAATTACAGAAGGCAGCCATGGAAGATGTGAATCCTGCTGATGACCCTAATAATCAGGGAGAAGATGAATTTGAAGAAGCTGAGCAAGAGAGAGAAGAAAACCTGCCTGAGGAAAATGAGAAGCAGAAGGAAACGGGTCAGAAACAAGGACATCCAGGAATGGAGGAGCACTTGGTGGTGGGTAAAGGCAAAAGAAGCCCCAGAAGTGCTTCTTTTGCCTTTTGCCTTCAGGAGGCTAAAGCTGCACAGTTCAACTGTGCTGGAGCTGTAAACTCCTCCAGGCAGAGAGAGTCTGAATTTTTATGGCATTGGTCTTCAGTGGGGGGAATATTCCATTGTCTTCCTGCTTAGTATGGAAAGTCTTGCTTTATTCTGTGAAGTGATTTTTCTTATATTCATCCTGCTATTTTTTAATTGAGGGCAACTTTAAATCACAGAGCTGGGTTCTCTCTGCTGCTAATGAATGCACTAAAACTTCTCCTGCCATTATTGTTACTTCAGCTTTACAGAGAGCTTTAGTTCCAGAACAAGAAGCTTTAATCTTCAGCCCTCTGGTTATTAGGCAAGCTCATCGATCTGAATTTTTATGTGATCTTTGTGCAGATGGCAGGAAATCCTGACCAGCAGGAGGATAATGTGGATGAACAATACCAGGAAGAGGGAGAAGAAGAGGTAAGAACACAGACCCAAGGCAGGTGTAGGCTCAGGCAGCAGAGCACAGCTCCATTAACACTCTTTGTGTCTTTTGGAACTGCAGGATGAACCCAAATCACTTTGTCTGATTTTAGAAACCTGGGAAGTCTTTGCCATTACTCTGCTGTCCCCTTCTGGATACACTCTGGGTTACTTATGCTCCTGTGCTGCCATCCATTAGTCTTCCATGCCACACAGCATTAATTGTGCAATAATTGAAAA
The DNA here is from genome assembly GCA_034509185.1 of Euphonia xanthogaster. NCBI lineage: Eukaryota > Metazoa > Chordata > Aves > Passeriformes > Fringillidae > Euphonia > Euphonia xanthogaster. Next base: position 3,347,144 of record JAYDZK010000016.1, on the reverse strand, counting down.
GATTAAGCCTTTCACAACACAAGTAAAATTTCCTGGAAACCTCAAGGTCACAGAGAACCTCATTAATCTCTAATCACACACTGGAGTTCTGAGCAAACTGCTTCCTTGGCCACTTACTTACTCTCTAGCTGTGACTTTGATTTATCTGTGCTCCTCCTGAGCAATCCAAGCTGCAGTTCATGGGGCTGCTCAGGAAGCTGAGAGCACGTGGAGCTGGAGCAGAGAGAGAGGGAAGGGACTTTTCCCTTCATGTCATGCTCATCATGCAGGCACCACCCTGAGCCATGCCTCAGCCCCTCAGCAGTACCTGATTAATTCCTATTTCTGCCTCCCACAAAACCCCTTTCAAAAAAAGCCCTGGAATTGGCTGCCATCACTCCCTCATGGGGAGCACTTTGGATTAGCTGGGATGCACTTAGCAAAATGCTGCTGCTCACATCCAAGCAGGCCACTGGGAACTGGGCAGAGCTGGCCTTTGGCAGCTGCTCTTTGGTTTCCAGGAACCATTTATACGCATCTGAGAAAGGATGTGCCCACTGTGCTGACTGGGAGCAGGGAAGAGGCAGCAGGGATTGAATGAGCAATTAAGAGAGAAAAGGGATGCTGCAGTGGGGAGCAGTTCCTTTAGTGGGTGGACTCAGCTATTATCCATTGCTGTTCAGATCTTTCCCAGAGTGACCCAGGTGTGATGGATGCCTCTGACCCAGCTCACAGGACACTGTTTGGAGCAGGCAAGCACAGCAGCACTTCCCAAAAGGAAATCAAGTTTACTTCAAAGCATTCCTCTTTCAAATTTGCATCTAACATGTGAAGTGGGGCATGGAATGGAGGGAGAGAGCTGGCAGAAGGGAATGAGAGATCCAAAAGCTGAATATCAGGGAGACAGATTCAGCATGACTGCTCTCTCCAAGGAAGAGATAGTCTGTAAGAATTGTATTTAAAGCTAGATGCTCTCAGAGGAAGGGAGTTTCCTGACTGTTGGGTGGTTATGGTTCTTTTTATCCTCCTTTAACCTCTCTCTACTCTCTTCTCCCTTCTTTAGAATGTTCATTCTGTAAAAATATCACATAATATCATTCTGTAAAAGTATTCTGTAAAAGTATGTGAAGAATGTGCCCAGTTGTGCCACAGGCCACTCTTTGAAAGGCAATTAAACCATACACAACATCTCTTGTGCTTTGCAGGTGCAGGAGGACCTTACTGAAGAGAAGAAGCGAGAGCTGGAGCACAATGCTGAGGAGCCCTATGGGGAAAATGAGGAACTTGTGAGTTCTGTGCAAGCCAGGGCTCAGGGACAGGACCAAACCCTGGCCACAGCTGCTCATGGCACAGGGATGTGACACTATAATTGTTCTAGCTTGCTTTGGGCCATAGAGCTGACCATTTCATGCTGTCCCAACATCCTTTTGCTCACCCTTCCATCTCTGTGTCAATTCTTGCTCCCTGCAGGCTTTGGAAAATCTTTTTTTTTCTGTTTCTGCCCATCAGCTCTCACAACTCCAGCTGAAAATAATTTCACTGCCCTAAAATAAGCCATAAGGAAACTGGCACTGAATCCATTGTAAGTTTGTTTTATTTTGTTTTCCCCAATCAGGCAGATGAAAAGAATAACAGAGGGACAGACCAAGAGCAAGAAATGCAAGACAACAACCAGAAAGCAATTCATGAAGAAAATTATGAGGAGGAAGAGGAGGAGGAGGAAGGCAGAGCTGTTGCAGCAAAAACTCGCAGACGAGGGGAGATGTAGTTCCTCCCTTCATTTTTCTTTTTCCAGTACACAAATTCCTGTTGTGTTTTTTTTTTTAACCAACTTTTTTAGGGTATTTAATTAAAAAAAAAAAAAGCTTGTGTTTTCCACTTTTTACTTTTCTATTAGGTGCTGTCCTGTGTTTATATGAATACAGTATTTTGATACTCTAGATTAGGATTTCTTTTCTATCCAGGCTGTACATAGCCAGACATCCTCTAGGTTGGATTTTTTGTAACTCTGGGCACGGTTTGTAGAGGCCGTTTTGTCCAGGCCTGACAGAATGTTTGGTGTCATGTCAGGTGCTCTCACCACTGAAGGAATATTCCTAGTGCCTAAATCCAGGTGACTTCAGTCACTCCAGCTCGTTGTCTTCCATGGATTTATTCTGACCAAGGGCTGCAAATTCCTTGTGACCTCACAAAGCCAAGCACAGGCTGTGCCCTTTGCAGGACCAGGCCTTTTCTAGGTGCAGAACAGTTATAAAATATGCAAATTTTACAAGCCTTCAGAATGCAGCCAAGTTGCCAGCTGTTAATTTTGGCAGCTGTTTAGATACGGTTCAATTATGCATTTATTTTAATGAGCATTCCCAGGTACTTCAATTACAGGCAGTACCTGGCTGCTCATGCAAATGGGGCTGTGCTGAGAGGAGCTGGGAGCTGAAAACCAATTTAGACTTGGAGCTCCATTATGCCAAATCAAAACACTACAGCTGTCACAGGGCTGAAGATTTACAGCAGCAGCAATTTCCTTGTCCTAGTTAATATATAAAATATTTGACCAGAACCAGAATGATGTTGCCTCAGTGCCATGTTTCCTGGAGGGTGTGGTAGCTGAGCTGACACAGTTGGTGCAAGATGTTGAACTTAAGGCCTTTACCTTCTTTTTCCTTATTTATTTACAAAAATCTGCTGGAAGGATTTCTGTGTGCCCCAGGGTGAGACTCAGACTCGAGCCAAAGCCCACAGAAGTTGTTTAGCAAACATCTCCAGCACTGCATGCTGAAACCTGGGGAGGGGAGGGGGGGAAATGACACAGAAATTGTGCCTTGGTGTGGGCTACCCTGAACATAATCCCAGTGCATGAATTATACAATATTTGTATTGGTACAGACAGTAGTTGTTTAATATATGTTAAAGGAGAATGGGAATCTGGATTTCCCAGGCTATGCCCCATTGCTGGAAATGAGGCACAGGGGAGCTCCCCATCAAAGGCTGTGTTAATATATAAAGGGAGAGGGAGTGGGGCTTTTTCCCTTTTTTTTTTTCTTTTAATAATGATGCATAGCAATGTTTTTAGTTCAATTTTTTATATGAATGTAATTTAATTCATTTTTCTACTAACTTGATTATATTATGTTTTATAGTTGGTTTCCATTCATTGCAATTTTCCTAATTGTCCCAGATCCAGTGCTTTTGTTTCATAGGAGGATTTTTGTCAGTGAGCATTTTGGGTTTTCTAGTTACCATAAATCAGATTTACCTTATGTATAAAAAAAAAGTTTACATGAGACTGTAAAATGTATAATATGTACATAATCTTCAGAATACAATTATTTTGGTAAATTGGCCTGTATTTTTAATGTCATGGTTGCAGTATTTAATTATTTGATGCATAATAAAACTTGACTGCAGTCCATAAACTAGAATGTAGTTACTGATCTTTCACATGCTGAGGGTTTGTGTCAGTTTTCCTCATGATGTGTTTGGATTTCATTTTAATACAGCAAGCAGGGGAAGGGATGGAGCCCTGGCAGCGTTTTCAGGGAAGTGGAATATTTTTGTTGATGATATTCCCACCTCTGTGCCTGACAAGGGTCAGAGTGCCAGACCCAGGGGACCATGGGGTAGCTGAGCTGCTCCTCATTGCCACAAGATCCCTGGAATTCAGGGAATGCCAAATGCTTGGCTAAATGAAGAATTTAATGAGTTTCTGTGACCTAAAACCAAGTGGAGCTGGGCCACAGCCCCAGCCCTAGGGCAGAGAATGAACAGCACAGGGGGTGCTCCATTCTCCAGCTCAGAGTGTGATCCCAGTGTGATGCTCTGCTTTAGGACCAAGCAGAGGGGAAGCTGGAATTTTAAGGGAAAGTTCCATCACTTTGGGATTTGGCAGCAGCAGGGCTGGCAGGGACTCATCAAAATACACATAATGTGTGTATATATATATAAAATATGTATAATAGGTAATTTATGTATCTATTATACATATGTAATATATATAATATGTCATATATATGTGTAATATATATGTGTGTATATATATATATATACACACTCATATATATATATATATAATGGGTACAAATTGGAAGAGGAAGAATTTAGGCTGGTTATTAAAAGATATCTTCACATATATATATAATATGTATAATATGTAATTTATGTATATATTCTACATATGTAATATGTAGAATATGTCATATATATATATAAAATACATTTATGTAATATATATATATACACACACACACATACACACATATATATATATATATATATATATATAATTGGTACAAATTGGAAGAGGGAGAATTTAGGCTGGTTGTCGTTATTAAAAGACATTCTTCACTGTGAGGGTAATTAGGAATGGGAACAAGTGT
>JAYDZK010000016.1:3313865-3335861 GCA_034509185.1 Euphonia xanthogaster | reverse complement strand
GTTTGTGCTCCTGGGCTGAGGTTTGGGTCATTTGTCCTTGGTGCCCAGCTGGAGCAGGAATTGTTTTGTCTCCCTGCCCTGTGCAGAGAGCTCAGCATCCCATAATATGAAGCACACACTAAAGCAGCACAGAGCCTGAAACAGAGAAAAACTAAAACCTGAGGCACCCACCTGGAGCCTGCTGAGCTGCAGCAGCTTGTGGGGCAATCTGGGCACCTTTGGGTGCAGGATCTCCCCTTACCTGGGTGAGGCTGGTCCAGGGGGCCCAGAAGGATCCATTCCAGCCTGTCCAAGGCAGTGTCCATCCTGTCCATCCCTGGAGCAGCACTGAGTTACCCCCACCTGACCACCACAACAATTTCCAGCAACGAGATACACCTGGGAGAGGAGCTCAGCCCCACTGAGCCACAAGGAGTGATGCCTGCTGAGAGCCCAGGCTGCTCCTGGGGCTCCCTGGCAGCACCCTCCCAAACCAGGCACTGCAAATATCCCCTGGGCTCCAGCTGAAGGTGAAATTATAGGTGGGAAACTTGAATTCCATAATTTTTAGGAAGAACTGGTTTAACAGTGCCCAGCCTGGGAGGGATCTGTGGGGTGCTCTGAGGGTGCTCAGTCCCACAGAGAATTTTGGGGAGTCTCTGCACAGAACCAGCTCCTTGTGGCTCTAAAAGAGACCTTTAACATGAACATCTGGGCAATTGGAAGGAGCTCCATAATAATGGGATGTTATCCTTTTAGAAATCCTATGAACTGGAATTCTTTGAGGCCTGCAGGAAGCACTAAAGAATAATTTGCACAACCCAAAAAATTAGCACAAAGAGGAAAAAAGGCACTTTAAAGCCAAGACCCAGCGCCAGCTCCCTCAGGTGGGCTCTTTCAGGCACGCTGGGTACAACTTTCAGCAAAAACTCAACAACCAAGAGACCCAGAATGGCTTAGGGAAGAAAGAGTGGCAAAGTGCAGCTGGTTATTATTGTCAAAAAGTTCGGTGTTTCTCTGTGAAATCATTGTTGCTTTTGGCTGTAGCTCATTCCACTGAGTAAAACACGGGGTTTTTTTGGTTTTTTGTTTTGTTTTTTTTTTCCTAATTCGTTTGAACTTCTGGCAGCTGCACTTCAGCTCATTGGCCAGGGTTTTGTGGCTGCTCTGCTCTCTCCAGTTCTCATTGTTGGATAGTTCAGGTCATGTTATCTCACCCCAGCCAATGTTAATGCAGTGACAGCTCCCAGAGGGCTCAGACAGACATCCATCAAAGAGATGAGCCCCTGATGCTGTGAATGCCTTCCCTTCCAATCAATGGGGCTTGCTCCAACAGTGAAATGAAGAAAAGGAGGCTCCAGGGAAAAGCTGGAATTGGTTCTGAGGGAGCTGCAAAGCCCCGTGGTTCAGAATGAGCCTTGTCCCAGCTGGTGACAGCAGAGTTCCCTTCACCCCTAGGACAAGAGCTGAGGATGTCTGGGCAGTGATTCCTCCTCTCTGGAATTGCACCCTGGCTCTCCTGCAAGCAGCCCCAGCGCAAATTAAAGTGTGATACTGCCACAGTGGAAACTTGGGATATTTTTGCCTCATCTTTGTGGCATGGGACACAACAAGCACTTTGTCCTGTCCCCAGCCACAGCCCCACTGCAGTGCCCAGCTGCTCTATGCTCCTGCCTTGGCCAGGGAAGGCTCAGTGAGGTGGTCACTCTGGCTCAGGTGGTCAGTGAGGTGGTCACTCAGGCTCAGGTGGTCACTCAGGCTCAGGTGGTCAGTGAGGTGGTCACTCAGGCTCAGGTGGTCAGTGAGGTGGTCACTCTGGCTCAGGTGGTCAGTGAGGTGGTCACTAAGGCTCAGGTGGTCACTCAGGCTCAGGTGGTCAGTGAGGAGGTCACTCAGGCTCAGGTGGTCACTCAGGCTCAGGTGGTCAGTCAGGCAGGTCCTTCAGGCTCTCTTTTCCCTCTGCTCTAGCTCCCTGCCTCATTTCCAAGAGCACAGTGTTTTCTCACACAGATCCTCTGCTGAAAAAAGTGTATTCAATCCTTTGTGTTCAACCTCCCACTCCCAGACACGATGGGTTCTTTGTAAGGATAATGTGCTATAGGGTGTCTGGATTCATTTCTAGACCTCCATCCTCAGCCCACAGAAAGCTTTCATGCTGTCATGCTGTTCTTGTCCCCTCCACAGCAAACACAGCTGCTCTCTGCACCAGTCTGCCACGTGCACACACAGTTCTCTGTCTCCCTGTCCCAAAGCCCTGGCTGTATGGCTGTTCCTGTGCAAAGCACACCATCTCTCTCTGAACCTGTAAGAAAGCTCTTTGCTGTGTGTTGTTGACTTTCCCTCCTGATCCTGGGCTGTGTTTATGGAGGGGTTTGCTCTGTCTGCTCTGCTCCCAGTGCTGGGCTGGATCCCACTGACTGGATCTGCTGATCCAGCCCTGTGAGCATGCAAACACTGCTCTGGTTCTGCAGATTTCAAGAATATTTCCTGAGGGTGACCACCAAGCTGGCACCTCTTTGCTGTGCTCCAAGCCTTTTCCTGTCCCAGCTGCAGAAAACCCTCTGAGCCAGATCCTGTGACACGTTTAAAATCTCCTGAATTCGTTCATGCAATATTTTGATCCCCTGTTTTGGCTGCTGAGCTGTGGGAGGGGCAAGGCCAGCCCTAAGGGAGAGCCTGGAAGTTCTGCAAGCTGTGATTTCCCTTGCCTGGGTGCAGCACAGATGTTGAGCAGAGCTGCTGTGACCTCTCTGCTGCCAAGTCCTGGCACTGCAGAGCCCTGCAGAGCTGAGCTCTCCTTCCCAGCTGAACCCACCTGAACTGCCCCGGCAGCCAGCACACAGCAGAGGATTTATTGACTGCCTCTGGAATCAGGCAGTTCTCTTAATTGGCTTCATTTCCAGGGCTCTGTCCTTCCCCTGCACTGTTGGTGGCACAGCTATTTGTGTGCTGGTTGGGAAAAAAACCCCAAAGGTTGGAGAGCAAATCAATCAAAGGCAGGGACAGAGACCTCTCAGAGATAATTGCATCCAGAAACCCAAATCCCTGTCAGGTCTCTCCCTCCTGTGGCTTTGCTTTGAGGAGCCTCTATTAAGCAACAGGACATCCCCAAACAATGCCAGCAGCGAGACAAAAAACTCCTTTCCTTTTCCATGATTTCCCTCCCCAGAGCTCTCTGGCCACACCAGACTCCAAAGCAAGATCTTTTTTAATTATTAGGGTCAAAATGGTTGGGGTGGCTCAGCTTTTCCCATGTACAAAGCTCATTAAAGAGCACTTGGACATTGGTGGGGCTTTTCATTCACTTGTGGGATTTGTTTTCCTTTTCTTTGGGTGTTCATCCCTGTGTCATTTCCCACAATGAGTTTGGGGTCTGAGCTTGGATATGTTCTAATCAAAGGCAGTGGGAGTCAATAATTGTGAGTTGTTGTTGACACAGAGTTCCTAGGTGAGAAAATCACACACTGTTTTTTAATAATAAAATTTTAAGATGCTATTAATAAATAATAAGAATTAATTTTAATAATAAATTTAATAACTCATGATAGCCAGTATAACATTATGTCTTATTTACATATCCATACCCATGCTTACTTGGTCTCACAAATGCACTCAAAAATGTTTTATTTCTGTTTCAATGTCTCTTTGACCAGTAAAAATTAAAAAAAAATAGAACTTCCATGAGCAGGATTTACAGTCTCTTTTAAGCAAGGTGGTTGTAGCTCAGTTGAGATCCTACAAAAATACTGTGCTAGAGTATAGTACACATTCTGTAAAAAAACCTGACCTCAGGGGGTGAGCAGTCCTCTGGCAGTTTTGGGATGCCATCCAGTATTTTCAGGTTTGGCAAATTGGAGAACACACTTAAAGAGAGACAAAAGAAAAGAACAGAAATTGAGAAAAATAATCTTGGGAAATGTTGAGAACAAAACAGACACTGATAAAAAAGAAACAGTGGATTCAAACATATCTAAAATAGATTTGGGTTGTTGGAAATCTTGATTTGTCATTTGTTGCAGGATTTATCTGATAAAGAGCTAATTAAAACTCTCAGATTGCACTTCATTGCACCATCTTTATATCCTCAGACCCAATAAAGCACTTCAAGAATCTGTCTTCCAGCGCTGACAATGAACATAATACCAGAGTTATACCAAATTGCACCAATATTTAATTGCCCTAAGAACTGGCAGATTGAGAGCAGAAGCACAATTAGGAATTGTTAAAAGGTGGTTTTCTGCTTTTGTTCTCCTGGACTTGTAGATATGCAAATCACAAAAGGCGCAATCCATCATTTAAAATGTACTTTTCCCCTTCCATGCTGATATCTGCCTCCCTGCCTTTGTCAGCACCACACTGCCAAAGAGAAGCCCACAAGACTAAAGGGAAATAAACAGGGAACTCAGAAAGGTTTCCATTAAACATTTATTCTAAATCCCTGCTTTCTTTTTTCCCCTCTCAGGAAGCAATGGGAGGAGATGTGTCCCATTTCAGACACACTCTGCAAGGTTTATCTGCAAAATATCCACACCTGGCTGTGTTTGTAGTGGGGCAAAACATGCAGCCATGCAGATTTTCTAAGAGTGAGGCTTAGAATAGATTATATTCTCCTGAATTTCTTGGACTGTAATGCCTTGGATTAGAATTTCCATGTCCAGTGTCTGAGGCTGCTCTGTTAAATCTCCAGCCCATCCCAAAGGCTGCTCAGGGCAGAGCAGCTCCCACAGCCCTGCCACAGGGACAGGGGAATGCAGAAAAATCAAATGAAGGGAACTTAATTTTCTGCTGCTTTTGCTGCCATCTTTCAGGACACCCCCCTGATTCCAGCTCTGACATGTAATGCAATTTAGGCAGAACCCACCAAGGATGCAAGGAGGCTGAAGAGAGTTTGACTAATAGGTAGTTTCTATTAATAAAAGGGAATCTAATTTATCTGCCCTGCTCACTGTCTCTAAACTTGATCCATGGGCTTAGTTCAGTTCCAGAACTGCCAGTCACGCCATTCAAAAGCATCATAGGCAGTTTCTGAATATTTGGGGGCTTTTATCACATAATAGCTCACAAACCCACATTCCTGGAGCATTTCAGAGCTACAGGAAAAGAAAAACCTTTAGAAAGTTTGTTGGGTTTGAGCTCCCATTCCTTTGAAACTCTGACAAACATTTTTTGGTGTTTATCACTTTTGTTAGCCACGAGAGGGTCAGACTTACATCTGTCTGTACCTTTCCTGGAACTCACAGGGATTCCTCTTGAGGATGAGGGATTCCAGTGGAGTGTGCCTGAAGTCTGAAATCCCCCTTAGGCTCGTGATGTTGTTTTCAGCAAGAGATAAGTGCTGAATCTGAGGGATCTTTGGCAGCTGTTTGAAGGATGTAAAGTGGTTTTTATTTACATTTAGCTCCCTGCATCTGTAAAGTACAAAGTGTATGGCATCACTATCACATCTGAGACAGAACCCCTGCAGCAGGGGTGGGTTTTATACACTGGTTTTACATTTTGTGCTGGTTTTGCCCAGTCATGGCCTGCCAGATCAGATCCCTGCACTTTACATTCCCTTATTTCTTTACATTGTACAGCAGATGCATCATTATTTCTGTTCTCAATACTCCACCTCTCCATACACCTAAACACACCACAGCAGAGTAGCAGCAGATGGATGGTAAAATAAATTTACAGCTGTCACGGTCGTGCTTGGCCTCTCTGCTTGGGTTGTGTTCCCCCATCTCTTCACAGAGATTCCTTCTGTGTGCAACAACTTCCCCTTTTGGCACGGATCTCCCTGAAGGTGGCTGGACTCATGAATTATTCCCCAGGAATAAAGAGGACGTGATGTGATCTCCTCCCTGGTCATTTTCAGCAATAAACTGATGGATTCTCACTCCAGCACCCCCCCAGAGCAGATCTGGCAGCTCTCAAGAGCCTGCTCCAGCTGTCACTTCAGGAAAATTCTGATTTCTGGGCTATCACATAAAAATAGAAACAGATTACATAAAAATAGAAGCAGGACATTTTGTCTACCTTGGCAACCTTATGGCACTGAGGTCTGTCAGAGAATTATCCACCAACCAAAGCTTTTCCACCCGAATTAATCTGTGGAGAATTCTTTTGAGGTTTTCCACCTGGTAAAGATCACCCAGGTCCTGGAAGGAAAGATTCAGTTCCTGGGAAGGGAAAAAATAAGAGAAATCAATTTTTTTTCTTGCTTTGTAATAGCAGTATCATTAAGTATAGAATCAGTCAGAGGCAGTTAAAAGGACAATACATTTTATGCTGCTGCTCTTGTAACAATTGGTGGTACCAAGTGCCAAATCCACCTCAGAATCAGAGTGATGGACTCCTTAATTCTTTGCAAGGAAGAAAGAAACCATCTCTCAAGCAAGAATTTTAGTGTCCATCTCCTCCTTCCTCTATGAGTGGGGTTACCAGGGTGTGGGGAGGGAGCAGGACTGAGTGGTTGTGGCTTTTTGGTTTGGCCTCTAAACTCAGCTGGCACCAAAGTTCTGTGCAGCAGCCAGATTTAAATATTCATTGAGTCCTCGTAGAATGGGCTGGGTTGGCAGGGAATTCAAAATTCATCCAATTCCTCCCCCTGCCATAGCCAGGGACACCTTCCTTATCACAGGTTTAAATCTATTGAATGCAGTGAGCTGCCAGCACATGATTATTTGGCTTCTTTACAGCTACAGTCCAAAGTGTTAATGAGAAAGTTTTACAGCACAGTTTTCCCAGTTCTCTTGCAGCCTCCTTTCCCATTTCTCTGTGTCAGTTACTTGTTTTCTTCTTTTCAGAGTGTATTCTTCTTTTCTGAAAAACAGCTCTTCTTCTGAGGGCCCTGGTCAGAGAGAAATATTTACAGTTGAGGATGTGACACAGAACTGGCACTTAGTCACTTGCTGGAAGAATAGATAGATATTGCTGGGAAGATTCTGTAATGAAGAAATAGATATATAATATTATAGGTGTGTGACTTCCCAGGCTTCTGAGATTTAAATTATGGGAAGATTTTTCTACCATTCCCAGGCCCATAATTCAGCAGCAATCTACAGTCTTTGTGCCTGGTTGGTAAATGACAGATCTGCTACAGATCAGAATGAAAACTATTTCTGAAGGGGTGTTCATAAGAACCTGAGCTCTAAAATCCTTCTCACTCCTTGCCATACTGTGAGTTAGCTTTTGATTGTCTCGAGAAAGGAAAATGTTTGCAGCTTCCAGAGCAGTGCCAAAAGCCAACAGCCCCACTCCACACCTCATTTGTATTGACACAGACACACACACACAGACTTAAAGTCTTAATGAAAAGTTTAGAGCTGTGGGCATCTTCAAATTCCTGATTAAAGCAAGGACTGGCTGGAAATTTCCCACTGTTTACTCCCAAACATGCAAGCACTGGATTTTAAAACCCATCTGTAGATTGCAATTGAGCCAATTTAGTCTTAAAATACAAGAAAAGTGCCACTGTTTGCAGGGCTGGGTTCCCCTCTTGTTTGGCTGTTTGGCACATGGCTCCTGCATTCTGAACAGTCAAGTGTTAATCAGCTTCTGAGAGAAGTAATCAGCAGCACATTAATACTAAAAATTTTCAGTTTGTAGTTCAGGCAGTTGTTTTTCATTTTGGAAATGACAAAGGATAATTTCCTAATGATTAAAAAATAAAATAAAAAATAAAAGCAAACGTGGGCACTGTGAGCTGAAATCTTCCCCTTTTTTCAAAAAAATGGCAAACTCCAGGATTTCAGCTCATCACTTTTAGGGATGCACTCTTTGACTCAATGGAGGTGGGGCTGAAATGTCAAAGTGTCTCCTTGATCTTCACCTTCCCTCACTCGGGGGCAGAGCAGCTGATTCCCTCTCACACCGTGCTCCTCTATGTCACACCAGCCAAGGTACTTGAAGGAGTCAGAAGGAAGCTTTAAAAAAAAGGACAAAATAAAGATATAAAAGAATCAGTAAAAGCTCTTGATGTTTTGGCACTGCATTTTCTCTTATTTCTGGCCTTATTACAGCAGAAATCTCCCAGTCAGAGCCGTGTGCAGGAGCTGGGGAATGCTGTGGGAATTCACAGCTCAGTGGAGGTTGCCACAGCTCATCCTGGTTACCTCCAACAAATTGACTCAGATATTGGAGGGAGCCTCCTCAGGGCTCATTATCCCCCTGCCCAGAGCTGCAGTTTGGTGCTCAAGGGCTGAGGCAAATCCCCTGCCACAGCTGGCCCCAAAGAACAGAACCTTCTTCATACTGCACCCCAGTTCTGGAGGATAAAAGGAGGTAAAATCCTCTTCAAAGCTGAGGAGGAGATTCTGCCTTAGCTCCTGTGTGTCAATGTCTCTTTTCTACAAACTGGGATGAGACTGGGAAACCCAGCACTTACTGGGAAAGGGAGCCTGGGGTCCCCGTTGTGCCCAAGGGTTCCTCTGCTTTGGGGTAAAACTGGCAGAATATTGTGGGCATCCCTCAGGATGGAGCAGCAGGAGGAGTAGGATTTCAAGAACTTCTGATTGCTGGTGGTCAGACCTGAGGAACTAGAGAGGAGATGTTGAGCCAGCCTAGATTCTGTCCAGAGAAATGCAAATTTTGTTGGGTTTGTTTTATAGTTACAGAAAATAATGACAGAAAATACAGAATAGCTGGGGGTAGGACTTGCCAGCAGGCAGCAGCCACATCCTGAGGCCAAACCATGAGCAGCCCCCTCACCCCTCACCTGAGCTGCATCTCCTTACACACAGGAGCCTGTCACAGGTGTGTCCAAACCCAGAAAGAGGAATTTCCTGGCAGTTTGTTAGAAATACTGAGTTTTGGAGAAAATGGAGAGCTGAACATGTCCAGCAGCATGATGGGGTTGTTCCCTTCTACCCAGGAGAGCCCTGCTTCTGTGGATCTGGGCTGGATGAAAAGACACCTCAGGTGTTCATTTAATCCAATTTTTTACTAATATTAGTGTTTTTATTTTAGTCTCTTGGATGTGTTCTAGGATCTGGAGATCCTAGAACATCAGAGATCTGGAAAAAAGCTGAACTTTACTCAATAGAGTCTTCAAATCATAGAATCATTATGGGGAATCTCTCCAAGGTTACCAAGTCCAGCCTTCAGCTTGAAGCCATGTGTTTGTGTGCTCTCTTGCCCAAGAACACTTAAAAGTCACATTTTATACACCCCAAACGGGGCAATTTCTCCCATTGTGCTTCACAGGGATTGAAGGACGTGCAGGCTGGCAGCTGCAATTTAGGAATTTACCACAGAACACTTGAAAACAATGATTGAATTTGGTCAGGGTGTGCATCCAGCACTCTGTAATTTGATGTTTATTCTACAGGCTTGGGGAGCTCTTGCCGGGGAGCCTCAGCATCATAAAACCACTGGAGTCAGGAGCAGAAATAAAGAAACAAACCAGAGTAAAACAGAATAAAAATGCAGCTTTAAAATGGTTTGGGGAGGGAGGCAAGGAAGGTCTCATAGTGGGAGTAACAGCCAGGCTGAGCAGAGCATTGGTTAAAATGCACAATGACAGATTTTTGGCCAGCCCTGGTCAGGAGAGGTGTCCTGGTGACCTCAGTGCAGGAGCAGCCCTGACAAGCTGCTCTCCCCCCTTCTGCTTTATGTTGGGGTTCAGTGGGGTCACACCAGCCCCAGTGAGCTGTAGGTGACTCCCAGGAAGCTGGGTGAACTCAGCATTTTGGAAAATAGCAGCTATTTACTGAGAGACTTTTTGAGGTCACCTGGAGGCAAGCAGCCCCTTGGGGGGTGTGTGTGCTGGAGAGCAGCAGGAGTTCACTCACAGCAGCCCTGTGAAAAGAGGATTTACATTGGGTAAATGGTAAAAAAACCCCAGGAAATAAAAAAAGTGCTGGGAATTCTTGTTTAGCTCTATCTTGCTGTTTGTTCTGCTTTTACCTCCTTGTATGTTAAATGGGATCAGACCAAAGAAATTTGTAGAAATTCTTTTGTGCTTAAGAAAAAGATCTGCTATTTTGCTCCGTTTGGAAGTGATTTTTTAGGATGTATTCAAATGACTATTTATAACTGCAAGACTTTTCAAAACCTACCTTCCTCTCAGCTAGATACTACCTCCTCTGCTGAGACAGGAATATGTGCTCCCAGTCCCTGGCAATGTGGGATAAAACATTTTAGCTGAACCATTTAACACGATATCCCTTCTGATCTGCTGGCAGGAAACCCACTCACAAAACTCTGTATTGGTGATGGCAAGTAAAGCATAAAGTTCCAGAAAAAAATAAATATGTGATGGATAAGACTTCCCCAGTCAGGTGGGTAGTGAGATTTCCACGGGAAGGAGTGACAGAAAGAAACATCTTTCATCTCAAAACTGCCTGGGTTTGATAAGCACCAGCTGGACCCCCACATCATGTCACGGAAGATTTTTCTGGAGGACCAAGTGCCACACAGATTTTCTCTCCCCTGCTTTGTTTACCTTCCTATTTTGCTGCAGAATTGATGCAAAGGCAGTGGCAATGAAGGAGGCAGGATGCAATTCCAAGCAATTACAGATCTCACAATACATGAAAAGAACAAAATTTCCTGCCTTGATTGTGAGGCCCTTCGGCTGGATATGAATCTCCAATGACACCTCTGGGAGCAGCACACTAGATTATGTCAAGCATTAAGGGAAAAAAAAATTAGATTCATGATGTCTGTCCAGGCTGAGTCATTTCCTCTCACTTCGCCTGCAGTGAGAAATTGGTGGTTATCATAAATCATGGACCTAAATTCTTATGAGAGAAGAATTAATTTCACTAATGGAAACCCTCTGTGGCAATTGCATTCCTCCATTTTCCCTCTTTCTGGGGCTGTGGGGAAGTATTTATGATGTCTTTTAAGCACAGCTACTTGACTATATTTTAAGAATTCTGTAATAGAGGTTTGGGAAGGAAACTTCAAAAGGTAATGGGGGGAAAAAAAATCCTGTGTGTGACCAGCTCCTAATTTCTGAGGCTGGCCCTCATTCCAGTTCCTACCATGGCTACAGCTTTGCTGCTGACGCCAAATCCAGGTACAAAAGTATTTTTCATCTCAGTAATAAACCAAAACCCACAGAATTGTACCAGACAATTCTTTGCAGGCACCTTGAAGTCTGGAGCGCTCCCTGTGAGCTGACAAGAAGGAGCACAGGCTGGGGGGTAGCTGGAAGCACTCATGGCTAACCCCTTGCATTTTACATCATTCTCCTCAGTGGAAGTCCCAGTGAGGAATTCAGAGCCTGAAGTGTTTTGCAAACTGTCAGGAACGAGAACAGAACAGCTCCTGCCTTTTTCAGAGCACGGCTGAGGAGGTACCAGGCTGTAAAACCCTGCGCTGCTGAGCTCCCTGATCAAAGCCCCAGCTGATCAGGGTGGCAGTGCCAGCTGTGGGGCTGGAATGTCCTGCTCTCACTGACACCTTGGCCAGCTTTCCAGAGAGCCCAGGCTGCTCCAGGTTTCCTGGCTGCAGCAAAAGCACCTCTGAGTCCAGCTGCCTCTCAGGGTAGGACACGTTAAAAGACCATGAAAAGACTTTGAAGACAGAAAGCTGAGCTGCCTCTGAAGCTGCACCAGTGAAGGATATTGAGTGAGAAACAAAGCAAAAAGTCCCTCCTGTGTATATTTCAGCTCTCTGGCTGTTAAAACATGAGTGTCAGTCAAGTCCTTTCTCCTGATGAAACAGCAGCCTCGACAAACAAACATCTGAGACTACAGCACAGGTTCAGCTCTGCTGCACAGAAAATGGGGAGCTCAGCTAAAGAGGAGTAAAGATAAAGAGGGTTATGGGCAAATCCTTGCATTTGGGATTTGAAAGGCTTTTTGTCCCAGCGTTCTGAGCAGTTTTGGGGTCTGGTCCAGCTTCTCACAGCCTTATCCCAGCTGCTCTTCAGGAATCAGCATCCTCCAGCAGGCTTAGCTTGCACTGAGCCACAGCTGCTTTCCCCTTAAATCTGAAATGCCCTGGATAAAAGGTTTGGGTACAAGCAGCAGGGTGATTTATAGCTCGTCACATATCCAGAGTCAGAATTCCCGTGGTGCTTGCTGCATCCCACCAAATCACAGCCCACATCTGATGGGAAGGGCCCTGCTCCTGTGGTTGAGCTCAGTGAGCTCTGGTCAGGGTCTCACTTAGCAGCAAAGTGCTCTCAGATCATTCAGTCCTGATGCTGTGGGAGTGAAAAATGTGCAACATTCTAAAGGAAGGAACCCAATCAAATGTGTTTCAAGATCATCTTGAAGGAATAGGAAAAAACCCAAAAATCTAAACTACAGAAACTAAGAAAAGAGCAATAAATCCTCCCAAAGCAAAGGGTTTGTATCTCTGGGTGAGAGCTGCTGATCTTGCAGGCTCTAAGAGAGGTTCTGGACCTGCCCAAACCACCTGCACACCTAAGTGAACACTCACAGGTTCCAAACACCCAGTTATTTGTGTTGTTCCAGTCAATGGCAAATGCCAAAGCCATAAATGAGCTGCAGGGATAACTTACCAGCACAGCTTGTGAAAGTATTTTAGAGATGGCAAACCCAGAATTCAGGCTGTGCTGCATTTCAAATGCACACAATTTACTGCTCCAGAGCAGCTCTGCTTGTGTGCAAACATTTATTATGAGAACTCTCTGAACTTAGGAGAGTAGAAGACATGGACACAGTGTTTGCATGCTCTATTACCTCTCAATTATTTTTATAGGTGTTTTAGGAGACATTATGCAACATTTTGAAGCAGTTCTTCTGAGCATAATTTAGTGACAAACACACCTGTAAGTTATGGCTACAAAGCATCCTTGCTGATAGCTGTAGCATCAATTATCTTGCTTTATGCTTCATAAAATTGCCCCCCCCCAGACATAATTAACTTAATTAGGTCCTATCACCATAATGATACACTCTTAGCATATTAATTAACATTCTCCTCGTGGATCCAGCTTGCACCAACACAAAGCCCACATCTCAATCCACACATTTTCACAACAAACTCAACCTTTTTGCTGGGACAGCTTTTCCTCCAGCAATCAGGCACTGACACCAAGAAAAACAGCTCTGTTTGAACTGCTGTTTTCCCTGCACAGCAATCTCCTTCAGCAATACAGGCTGGTACATTTTAAAAAGACACTCAATCCTGTAACTCTATCTTTGTTGTCAAAGCACGTCAAGCAATGACTACAGGTTCGTGTCTCCTTGCACCCTCCTACCTTTCAGACATGTCTGGCTGCTGCATAAAATCCTCACATCTTGCACAGGGCTATTTGTCTACAGGCAGGGCTTATCTTCCCATCTCTGGCCCTGCACAGGGAGGGAGTTCCAGGGCCTCTGGAGAGGGAGAACCTGCCGGGATCCCGATCGATGGATTCGCTGTCTCCAAGGGAACGCTGTCACCTCGCAACGCTGCTGTCACCTTAGGAGCTATTGTTACCAACCTCTTAAGCACATCAAACAAATTCCTGGGCTGATCCAGCTGGTGTCAGTGAGCTGGCTTTCCAGGAGGTGCCTAAAGATAGGCTGGTGATACCTGTAGCAAGATACGTGATCATCCAGCTGAATCTCTGGGCTGCTCGCTCGGCCGCTTCACTTCCAATTCCTTCCACAGTTTTGCCCACTTGAAGTTCGTATTTTTGTTGCCTAAAAGATCTCCTGATTCATTAATGGCTCGTTAAAGGCCTGTATCTGTTGGATGAAAAGAAAACACTTGAAGAGGCTCAGGTTCTATGTGATGTTCAGGAAGGTTCTTTATGGGCACCTCTTCGCTCTGTTGGGCGTTCTTGCCTCACTTGAACGTGCTCAGCCACTTTAGGAACATCTTCCAGGCTTCCTTCTTCAGGTTTGCAGCTGAGAATGAGAACAAGAGATTCTTCTCTTGGTGGGAACCAGCAGGCCAGGTTTGTGTCTGTTTCTAGATTATATTTTCCTTAAAACATTCAAGCTGTAGGTTCTGAGAGTCAGCCCAGTGAATTATTCCCTTCAACATGCCTTTGGTTTTCGTTTGCTCACCCAGATGAAGTGCAGGTGCTGGCAGGGCTCCAGGGTGGGATTGCAGCAGCCCAGTGGGGTTGTGGGCCTTGTTAGTCCCTGCTGAAGTTCCCAGATGGCTTTTAAACCCCAACAGTGGTGATGGGACCCGGGTTTTAGGGGAAGGTTACAATGGAGCTGTAAAGTGTGCCCTATTGATCTGTGACTCCCGCACCACAGGCACAGCCCCTTCCTCACTTCAGCTCCCGGGCTCTGTGCTGCAAAAAGAGGGGATAAATAGATTAAAACCAATGTGGGAAAAGTCCACTATCCCCTCTGCCCAGGGATATTCAGTTGAAAATGCAATATAGTCAAAACTTCTGTGGTTTCGACTTCTATCTTTCAGCTTCCTCACAGAAAAGTTACTCCTTATCCTCCTTTTCCTTCACATTTCTCTTTTCTCTTTTAGGTCACTACAGAGGCTGATCATTATGAGTCTTTCTGTATAGAAAGGTCTGTGCTTTCCCCAATGGTTGCTGAAGGCTCCAAAACCTTCTCTCAGAAATTCTGCTGGCAAATTTCACCGTGCCAGCAAAGCAGAGGGGAATAATGGCAATTAGAGAATTTCAGCTCCATGCACCTGCATCGCGTGGTTCCAAACGTTGAACTGACAGATCATTATGTGAAATTTAACAAAGTAGTCATTCCACCCAGGTTTCATTAAAACTTTATGTGCTAAGAACAGAGTTTATTACAGGGTGGGCGAGGACAGGGTATTAAGAGATTCATCAGGTCACTTGAGCGAATCATTTCTCTGTCTGCTAAGAATAAAGAAATTAATATCTAACTCAAACAAGATTGTAATTTGGGGCCTTTCTACTTACCATTTTTTCCTCTGTCTATAAAATGAAAGGTATTGGTCCCCATCACAGCCTAATGGGCTTCAGATCTTTTATGGCAAGTGCATTCCTCATAAAGCCCATGAAAAATTATCTCTGTGCTATTTCAGAGGAATGACATATTTTACATGGTGTTGGCCTTTCCATTATAAACACTATTTTTCAGATCTTTACAACCTGCCCATAAAAATGTGCTTCTGACAAGAAATTCAGCAGCGTGTCCCCAGCTCTGCAAGAAAGAAATCTTTTTTCCAGCTTTATCTAATTTTGACCAGTAATTTTGTCTTTGAATCAGGTAAATACAGGGTGGGCATCGGTCTCACCCCTGTGTCTCTGACATCTTTTTTGTCCCATTGGATTCTTCCCTGCATGTCCATGAAATTTGTAGGAACTGGGCAGAATCCAGCTCGTCCTGAGGTCTGATTAATGACAGAAACAATCCCAATTATTCTCACTGCTGTAGGCCATCAGAGGCCCCGTTGTTCTGGGCACCACAGAAAGTCAGGAAAACAGAGTTTGCTCCAGAGGGTTTGTGCTCTGATTGAACAGAGCAGACAGACAAAGAGTAGGAAGAAAGGAAAAAGTATTATCCCTTCTCCTTTTATATAGAAATAACTGAGATGCTCAGACCATGAAATCCTGGCACTGTGGGAGCAGAAATTCTGTTCCTGTGCCCAGGGTCAGCATTCACACAGGATTCCCAGCCACTGACTTTGTTAAGACCAGACTGGATGAACAGTCTGGCTTTGAAATCTGCAATTACTGGCTGAGTTTCTGAGCTGACATTTTCTAATTGTTGTTAAAGGATATTTGAAAGAAATTTCTCTATTAGAACATTTTTAGATTCTTGATAAACCAGTTTGTTGACATAATTTTATGTTCTTTATGTAAAATCCTTTTTTTTTTTTGGTGTTAACTTGATACAAATTGGTGATATCAGGTGATATCACCAGTGCAATCAGACCTAAACACGTAACAACACTTCAGCACCTGCAGAAAGCTGACTTTTATTGATCTTACCTACTTTGAACATATCCAGGCATCCAGGGCACTCGTGTTGGAGGAGTCAGTTAGAAAGAGAGAATTTCTTGGGCTGTTTCAGGGGTGTGATGTGCGTGGCTCTGGAGAAGGAGCTCACTTTGGTGCACAAATGCTGCTCTGTGCCTCGGCAGGCAAGCAGCACGCTCACTCACACCAACAGGTCTGGGGTGTTTTGCTGAGTTACCCAGGCAACACTTTCCTTTCTGTCCTGCCCATTCAGGATTCCAGGAAAGTGTTTGATTCCCACTTGGAGAGCATTCCCAGGGAAAAGCCAAGGACAACAGAATAAAGCCTCGGGCAGGAGGAGAGCGGAGTGAGTGAAACATTTCCTCGGGGTCACCAGACAAAAAGGAATCAACAGCTAGCTGTGTAAATAATTGAAGTGAAAACTGTATCTGCCTGCTTTTCTGAGGTGCTACAAACCCATGGATTCCAAGAGGCTTGGAGGCGCTGTCACCAAGCAACCAGGACTGAAATTTGGTTCTCTCCTCTGGAAAAACAATGGGCTTGCAAGTCATAATGACAATGCCTGGCACTGAAGAGTGAGCCCTTCCTTGGTTTAACAGCCTTTGGATGGAGCTATAAGAAAAGATGTTTATGGAATGAAGAAAGAATTTTTGTTTGGTTTAGGAGAGGCCTATTCCAGCATCAAATCTGCCTTTTTCTAAAGAAAATGAAGGTCAACAAATTGTGAATGAATCTGACACTGAGGAAAGACTGCAAATAAATAACATCTCAAGATTTTCTTTCTCAAAACTTTCTTTTCAAAAGAAATAATGGACATAACTCACTGCCTCTTCATTTACCTGAATGAAAGAGAAAACATGATTGTATCCCAAGTGGATTTGGTGGCACACAACACTCCTGGTTGATGATTTCTGCCATTATTTACCTCACTGAAATGAGGTCTATTTTCCCTTTCACCTTAAAACACGGCTTGTGCATTGAATGAAGTCATTGCATCCCTAAGCCACAGATGCACGTAAGAGCCTGGTTAACCCTGCAGCCCTCAGGAGCAAAGCCACAGAGTTCAGCTGGAGCAGAACCAAACCTGTGTGTGAATGTAGAAAAACCCCAAAGGGAGCTGCCAGGGACCTGCCAGACTCCCCAGAGGGGATGAGCCTCACACAGACCATGGTCTGGGGCTCACTGGAGCCCAGGCACAAACTGCCACCCCTTTTGATGAGCTCCCGTTGCTCTCCACGCCCCCAGCTGCCATTCCTGCCTGATCCTCAAAATTTAAAACACCCAAAGCTGCCAGAACAAACAAATCAGGCGCTTGATGGAACCACCCAGGGGTGAAACCTCCAGCCTTGAGGTCAGTCCCATTTCCCCCGCCCACATCTTCATCATGGATCTCATGTCTCATCTTTTCACGAGTTAATTGTTAATAATAATTCCCCATGGAGTACAAGATTCATTAGGTGCTTCCTAATTTATCAAACTCAAGTCTCATCGGGTAATTTTAATCATATGAAAGTCATTCTAAATGCATTTTGATAGACAATTTCCTGTTGCAGCCTCCTTTTCCCCCGTGTGGTTGGAAGCAGCATCTCTGGTTATTCTCCTCTAACTTCCACCATTGCAGATGCCATTGCACTTCCATCATTTTCTTGTATTTATTTGAAACTGCTGCCAGCTGCTAAAGAGTAATGTTTCCTTTTTTTTTTTAATTGATTACCTGAAATATATTGAAAATAATTAGTTTATTTCATCCATCAAACCCCTGCCTTCCTGGAAATCAAATCTTGCAAATGTGGGAATACCTGGGAGTCACCAGAGCATTTGTTTATTAAAGTGGCTTTGCCATGTTGTGATATAGGAGATATTTGAGAAAAATAGACATAATCTCTTTAAGGATGGGATGGGATGGGAAATAATTGTATTGCTGGGCCAAGGTGATCAAAACCACCCAGCTCTGCTGGAGCTTAGAAAGGAGGGAAAAACCAGGAAAACATGGAAAAACAATGCAGCTGAATGACAAACAGAATTCAGTTGTTTAAAATTCAGAGCTCCCTGTCCCCATTCCAATCAAAGAAGGAGCTGGGAACTCTGAACATGTATTTACAGGCAGAACTTGATCCTGACATCTCCCTTTTTTAAATCCCTATTATTTCCCCGAGTCTTGTTGCCAAAAAAAAAATTAAGTTCAAATGAATGCCTGGTTATTCACTGTCTGCAAGGATAACAAAGATGTTCTGTGGCTGAAAGCAGCAAGCAGGGCCTCCTGTGATGGTGAGGAAAAGAGGAGAGGGGCATGATGAGAAGAATCAAGGGTTTTTATTAAAGGTGTTGTGTTCATGCAGCTTTTGTCGGCAAATCCAAATAATTTACTCCCCCTTGCTTTCATTTGGAGCAAAAGGCAGCCTTGTGTTACATGAAAAAAGAATGAGCCTTGCTGCTCTGCAGTGCTTCTTTTCAGGGCAGGAGGCAGACAGGCTGTGGCTGTCCACAATCCCTGCATTTACAGCTAGGAGCTGGCACAGCCTGCCAGAAGAAATTAAATGTACTGGAAATGTGTTCCTGCTCAAAGGCAGGGGCTGCACTTGCTGTATCACATCCTTGTGTCCTGAGGGCTACACCACCTTCTCCTCCCAGCACTGCTGGGGGAGCTGAGCCATCCCTGGGTGGTTTTCCCCCACTTTGTCCCACAGCTGAGGGGCTGTACCTGCTGAGCAGGGGATTCCTCAGCTGCCAGGCATTTTCCATCCATAAGGCACAGCTGGAAATCTGTGAGAATTTAGTGCAATACGAGAGAAATCTCTGTGTTAAATCAGGTCTGCTGGCTTCAGGGGAGAAGGGATTCTGGACTTGGGTACATTCAAAAGCCAAGGAGACCTTGGAGCATCCTCCCCTGCCTGGCTTGCCTTGCCTGTGCACACCACGGGCTTTGCACAGCAGTGCTGGCACTGCAGAGCTGCTGCTGGGGCTTCCCAGAGCCCAGTCTGGAACCCCTGAGCAGGGCAGGGCTCCCTCCATGGGCACCAGCTTTTCCTGGGTTTCAGTCAGAGCCCAGTGAAGGCAAACCACAGGCTGGAAGTGAATCCCAGAATCCCAGAATCATGAGGGTGGAAGAGACCTCTAAGATCATCCAGTCCAACCTGTGCCCTGACACCTCAACCAGACCACAGCACCAAGGGCCACATCCAGCCTTTTTTCAAGCACATCCAGGGATGGTGATTCTGCCACCTCCCTGGGAAGAGCATCCCAGTGCTTTATTATTCTTTCAGTGAAAAATTTTTGGTGGAATGACTTCAGGCAGTGCCTCACGCTGCTTCAGCTCTTTTCAGCCCCAAATCCCCTCTGCAGACAAAACTCTGTTTTCCAGAGGTCATTCCCCACCTCACGTTTTTGCTTTAACAGAGATGAGGTGGTGGGAGAAGCAGCTTTTCTCTAAGGGAAAGTAAAAGGGATTAAACCCCAGACTCTTCACATCCATCCTGATCTTTGGACTTCAAAGGGGCTCCAAGCCCACTGGAAGCTGGCCTGGAGGGGCTGTGGAGGTGCTGTTAAACTGCTTTGTGCCACAGTATTCCCCAGCCCCAGCCTGCCAGGTCACTGAACCAGTCCCAGCCATCAGCCACACCATCTTGCACTTTGCTGCCAGCTCCATGCTGAATTCTCAGTTGGGAAATTAGAATTTTCTTTTTGCCTCGCACTGGGGGAAGAAGAGAGCCCTGTCTTCATTCATTAAATGACTGAGTGACCAGGTGTTCTTTTCTTGATTAGGGCAGTTTAATATTTCTGCAGATACCTGTTCTTCAAAGTCTCCTTTCAGCCCTCATATGTTTTTTTGCAGTTGAGTTGTGAAGGATCAGCAGCTGAGCTTCAGTCATGTTCCTCCTCATTTTTCATGCTGCCTTGGCTGTTTTGGAGAGCTGCTGAATACAGAATGAAGCTGCAAGAGAGTGTTTGCTCCACAGCCAGCAAGGCATGAAGCCCTTTTTTCTCCAGCTGTGGAGTAGAGCCAGAGCATTGCTAACAGAGTCACTGGGGATGTGACTCAAAGGGTGACATTTCCTACTCTGCTCTGTGACACCAGATGATGAATGCTCACAGCAAAACACGGGGCTGGTTTAAATAAACAAAGTTAAATCTATTTCTGTGATTATAGGAATCGTGTTACATCTCTGAGGGAGCATCAGCTGCTGCTCCCAAGTGCTGCAGATTTGTCAGCTTGTTTAGAAATGCTCTGGTTGTTCACTGGGTTTTCCTGCTGCATAAATCCATTGGCATTTTGGCCTGAGCAGGCCAGTGGGGGATTTGGCCAGTGGGGGATTTGGCCAGCAGGCTGATGTTCTGCACATCAGCCTTAATCTTGTTTTACACTCAGCAATTTACAGCCTCATATTGTTCCCATTTTCAGCATTAGAGAGACATCACGGGAGTGTAGGAGAGCAGGGACCTTAGCCCAGAGCCAAAGCTGAAGGGATTCTCCCATTCCTGGATTCTCTCATTCCTGGGTCCTCTCATTCCTGGATTCTGAGGGGATTTTCCCTGGATTCCTGGATCTCTCGTTCCTGGGTTCTCCCATTCCTGGATTGTCCCACTCCTGGATTCTCCCATTCCTGGGTTCTCCCATTCCTGGGTTCTCCCACTCCTGAATTTTCCCATTCTTGGATTCTCCCGTTCCTGGATTCTCCCATTCCTGCCACCAGGGCATCAGTCACCCTCCCCATCCCGTGCTGTTTTCTGGGGAATGTGTCCCTTGGGATGCAGCCCAAAGGGCAGAGCAGAGCCCAGTTCTGAGCCCTGGCACTGCCCCAGCTGCTCCTGGAGCCAAACCCCACACCCAGGCCCCTTCCCCCTGTACTCCCTGCCACGGGAAGGAAAGGCAGGCAGGCAAAGCCTGGACTGAGCCAAATTCCAGCCAGGGACTGCAGGGGCTGGGGCGGGCACAAGGGGAACCATCCTCACAGCAGAGGCTGAGCCAGCCCCTCCCTTGGGCTCCCAGATGTGCCCAGCTGGGAAAAGAGCATTTCCCTAAATCCTAACAGCAAGGAGCTGGTTAAGCTCTGAGATTGAGACCAGCAGTAAATTCTGATTTTATCTGCTCTGCCAGCTGTGCTGGGGAGCTGCTGTGTCTGGGCAGGTTTAGATAGTGTTACAGCACTGAAGTCACCATTGCCATGGCACACAAAGGCACCAGGCTGTCACAGATACCCCCTGGTTTATCAGATGGTGTCTTCAGATGTCTGTGCTGAATGTGAGCACACTTGCAAAATTAATACTCCCCAAGCTCTAGTGAAAAAAAAAAGTCTTTGTACAGAAACCCTAAAAAATAAGGCAGGCCTTGCAGCACTGAGGGAGATAGAAATGTTAAACAACCTTTCCACTTGAAAACCTTTCTCCATGGAGCCATCAGGATGCCTTTCCTGGGAACACAGCAAAGGCTCTGCTCAGCCCTGCTCCTGAACGCTGCTCAGATTATCATGCTTGCCATGAAGGGTGGAAAACAGGCTGCCAGCTGGCTAATGGCCCTTCTGAAAAATACCCTTCTGGGCTGCTTTTTGGAAGCCACTTCTCATGGAACTATCAAAATGTAATCCCTGTGCTCTTGTCACCCATAGGAGGAAGCATATTTTGAGCAAGTGTTATCAAGGCTAAGAGAGCCTGAATTAACTTCTGCTCAAGACAATTAGTGCACTGCCAATAAACCCACCAGAAAGTTGTTCTAGAAAATACAAAAAGTAACACCAAAGCAATTCCATCAGGAGAGCTCTGCCAGCTCCCCCCACAGGGGTTGTGGTTCCTCTTCAGGGCTCTCAGTGGCTGGGGAGCTTTGCCAGTGCCCCGGTGTCAAACCCTGATATCCCTTTATTCCCCCAGTGCCCCCTGCCTCCCTGCCTGCTCCCATTAACTTGCTGAATTCCCTGTGCAGTGGTGGCAGGCAGAGGAATTTGCTGCCATCAGTTCCAAGAGGGCAGAATTCCTCATTTAACTTGGGGCACTGAAGGAGAGGAGCTCAGCCAAGGAAGTGACTGAGAAGGGAGGGGGGGAAGAATAAATTTCCCTGAACAGCGTGAATGAACTATGTTAAAGCTTGATAAGAAATTAAAGATATCAAGAAGATTGCCCTGAGAGCTGTAAGGATCATGCTCTGGGCAATGCCAAATCTCACTGCTCACCAGCAGTGTGGCACAAAAACTCTGTTTCTTTGG
>JAYDZK010000016.1:3295604-3312151 GCA_034509185.1 Euphonia xanthogaster | reverse complement strand
CCAAAGAAACAGAGTTTTTGTGCCACACTGCTGGTGAGCAGTGAGATTTGGCATTGCCCAGAGCATGATCCTTACAGGTCTCAGGGCAATCTTCTTGATATCTTTAATTTCTTATCAAGCTTTAACATAGTTCATTCACTCTGTTCAGGCAAAAATACCACCCAGTTACCACCGGCAAGGATTCCAGTTTTGGTTCAAAGCATGACTTTTAACAAAGAGTAAATAGAGTGAAAAACTGTGACTGGCTCCAAACTCTTCTGGTATTGTTAGAATACTTGAAGGAAAGGTTGAAGCTCGTCTTTTTCCACAGGCAATTCCAGCCCCTTAATGAGAACATTAAAAACATGATTTAGACACAACCCAGATTTCCTCTGTATCTTTTCCCTTCCTTACTTAAAAGCATTTGTACACAAACACAGACTAGTTTTTTTCTGCAGGAATTTCCCCCCAGTTTGTCCAAAAAGATCACTCTTCCCCAGGGAGGCTGTGTGTTTATGAGAGCCAGTAAAACACCTTGTTACCAGCAAAGCCTGGCTGTATCTGAGCCATCATTCCTGTTGTGATTGTGTGCCTGAAAAGATAAAGACCCAGGCAATGGGCTCAATTCCTGAGCTGCAGGGACAGTTCCAGCTCTTCTCTCAGCCAGCTCTGAGCAGACCCAGAATTTTACAATCAATATCTGTACCTGGGCTCACACATTTGTCTTTCCCACCTTTCTCCATGGCTCAGAGTGACCGACTGAGGATCCTTCACAGCCCCAGCCCCGCTGCTGCACCGTGCTGCTGTCTGTGAACTGCAATTCCAGCTGCACTGCCTTCCCTCAATTCTGCCCAGCTCTTCGTGCAGCTTGCCTCATGCCCACAGCAACTGGCCCGTGACTCGGGCTTCTAATTAGTGCTGTAAAATGAAAATCTTCCTCTGGATGCTGTGGGAAGGCAGGGCTGTGTGAAAGGAATGTCACTTGAGAAGCCTTTGTGGAGGGGGCCACAGACACAGAGCCTTAATGAGTTCCAAAGCATCCCCATGTGCATTGAGGATGGTTTCTCATGTGGAACTTTGTTCCACAGCCCTCAGCCTGCCCAGCTGGAAGCCCCAGGAGCTGCTGGAGCAGAGGTCCCAGCGAGCGGCCGGAGCCCTGAACCTGCAGCAGCCTGATCCAAACCCTCGGGAAATCCAGACAGTTTTCCCAGCTAAATCAACCCGGAGCCCCTCCCCAGCTGTGCCAGGGGGTGCAGAGCAGCTCCGGAGGGAATGCAGCTCCTTGCTGCAAGGCCCTGCCTGCCCCTGGGGCTTGGGGCTGCCTCCCAGCTCCCTCTAATCCATGTATTCCTGGTTTCCACTGCAGGGACAACAGCAAGCATTGCCCAATAAAAGGGACAGGAACAGTTCAAGAACGAGCTTGTGAACACCATTTGTTATTTTAGGGACAATCTTGCCTCCTCCCCAGGCAGGGAGAAGCCCTGACAGTGGTGGGACCTCACTGTGCCAGGGAATCTGCTCAGGCAGGAATTCCAGAGACTCTGTAAGGGAAAGGGGGAATTTAGGAGACAACCAGAGGAGAACAGCAGATCAATTAGTCAATCCCAGTTATTTATCTCTTGTAGAAAAGAAATTCTGGGTCCTGTCGCAACAGTGGCTCTCTGAAATAACCCCAGCACAGCTCTGGGGCTGTCCATGGGCACAGGTTAAAGAACAGCCCATTCCTGCCATTTCACCACACACCAAGCACACCAGGCATCATCCAGGACAAAAATTCCCCTGGGAGCAATAGACTCCCTCCAGCAATCCCTCACCAAGATCAGAGTGAGGACTGCAACACAAAGCAGGGGGTTTGTTGCTCCCATCTGTGATTATTAATCCCAGGAACTGGGGCTAATGATGCTCCAAAGTCAGCATCTCTCATTAACTGTGCTGAGATCTACCTGTGCCTGAGCTCAGTTCAGGACATCCAGCTTTGCAGCACTCCCACAGGATTCCTGTCAAAAGGAAAGTCCTTCTCAGCTCCTTAGGATAGAGTGACATCTTGTGGTTTCTTCTTTTGTCCACCACTGACAAATAAAAATTAGCCAATAAGAGCCTTGACTAAGTTTGGGTTTGTCTCTGGTGCAACACCAAGGTCTCATTTCTCTGAGGAACCTCATGTCCTTGATTCCCATTCTGATACAAAAGTTCACTCTGCCACTATCAGGGCTTGTGGAAGGAGAAGGAAAATTCGTGCTTGGAACAGCAACAAACCCACTGTAACTCACACAACGTGACAAAGTTTGGTTTTGTACAGACTCTACAAAAACCCTCAGGTGCTCAAGGTCATGCACAAGTGGGATCCTAGCAGCCAAATAAATCAATTTTCAGTAGTAGCACCTCTGCTGAAGGGATTCTTGGGGAAAACCTTTCCAAGAGCAGCTCTGGAAAGCATTCCCACCTGAGCTCCAGGACTGTGCAAGGAAGGGAAGAGGATCCCATCAGGCAACTCAATTCCAGCTGCACCCAGCAGGAGCTCAGCACGGTCACACCTGGGTCACTTCATCAGCACAATTCCACAAGTGTCAGTGGTTTGTTCTCTGACAGAGCCCCCAACACAAAACAGTTTTCAATTGAAGGCTCCACACCTAAACTCAGAAATGAGCTACAACTGACAAGTTGCCCTGCCAAAAAAGATGCCAAAAAAAGACAAAATGATGTTGCTAGCTTGGTGGTGAAAAAGCAGTGGCATCTTTGAAAGGAACATTATACAAAATCTGGAGTAAAACCATCATGGAACAGCCTCCATATACCTATGAACTGGCAAAAATACTTCTTATCTTATTACTAGTGAAAACTATGGAAATAAATCAATTCATGTTGTTGCAAACCAGGTAATTCTCAATTTTCAAGAAGCAGAAGAAGGTTATTTTGCATCTGTAAGGCCTGGGAGAGCAGCAAGTGAAATCACAAGTGTTTGCATTTCTGTTCCCACTCAGGCAATCCTGGGAATTTGACTTGGAATTTGTGATTCTGCATCATTCCATTGTAGTTTTGCTCAATCCAGCTGCAGGGACACTCAGTGCATTTGCCTGATATCCTCTATAAACCCTTCTGCCTGGCAGCTGTCCTTCCAAGATTCAAAGCTTTAGCTCAAATCTGTTTTCAGCCCTTCCCTTAGTAAGGAATATATAAATGTTGCAAGGAACTGATGCAGAGAAAAGGCAAAACTGGTCAGGAAGAACTTTTGATGGACTGAAAATAAACACGACTGAAGGTTTCTCGTGTCTTTCTCAGTCAGTGAACACCACAAAAATAGCCTGAAAAAAATGTTACAAATGTTCAAAGGCTTAAAAACCAGTTTCCCCTAAGATAACCCACAGGAGATCCTCAGCATATGGTGACTTTTACAGACATGAGGGGATGTCCACAGAGTTATTTAAATGTGAAGAACCAGCCCTTGTGTAAGCCACACCAAAGCTCATTCTACCTGCAGTCAGGCAGTTCTTGGTAAAATTAGCCCCTGTTCCTTCTGAGCAGCACTCCCCTCTCCCTCCCCAGCACAACACTTTTAGCTACACAAACCTAAAATTACCATTTTCATCTAAATTTGAATACAAAAGCTGCCTCACCAAGTCCAGACTGTAATACAGCAAGGTAATAAGCACCAGCAACACACTCAGGAACCCCATTTGTGAAACAATTCAAGGGGCAGGGCTGGAAATGTGTTCAAAAGCCCTTTTTCACAGGGGAGCATTCCCAGCCTGCACAGAGAACATCCCTCACGTCCTGGTCTGACCTGCAGGAGCTGCACCAGCAGCAGAAAGAGTGAACAATGTGTCAGATTTTGGAAGTTCTCCTTGCGTGAATAACTTTGGGAGCAGTATCTCTGCTGTGCTGAAGTGAGTGATTGCCAGGGAAGCCTATAACTGCACTTCAGCCAAAATGCATTTGTTCCCACAGAATTCCAAAGAGAAAACTCCTATTGACTGAGAAAAACCCATTTATTATCCAAAGGTTTGTATTTATGATCTGCTTCAAAGGAGCTCCTCCCTCCTTTTCTCCTATTCTCTCTCACCTTTTAATAACCTCTGTTCTTTTTGTATTTTGCACAATAAGAGAGGAAATAATTATATGTCTCTCTGCTGACAGTGGGTACTGCTCCTCCTCTTCCAAATGGAAACAGCAACTAATTCCCCTGCTAATACTTCCTTGTGCTAGGTGTCCTTCTCGCTGTCAGTCTGTTCTCAAGGAAAAGTTAGGAAATGGAAAGGATGATGTTGTTCCTTTAGATATTTATTTACGAACTGAACATTTTTAGACACTTTAAGTTGGGTTTGTTTTGAGAAAGAACATTCTAGAGCCCTGAAATGAGATATTGAAGAGCAGAATTCCTGTGGGGGAGAAAAAATATGTCCACACGGATGGCATTACTAGTGAACTCCTTTACTTCAGTCACACACAGAGCTTTCTACACTGACAGGTCTCAGATATTCATGCGATCGGGCTTTATTGGCATCGTTTTATTCATCAACACTTAGGGGGGCAGTGGCAGTCACATGCAGGAGCATCCAGAAAGCAGCACTTGAGAATCACGTGGGACAGTTCACACAAAGTCTACCACAGGCAAGAGTCAAATCCAGCGGGCTCAGCTTGATGCATTTTGTCTGCTGGAGCAGCGCATCACAGGCTGTGACAGCCCCGCTCTGCCAGGGACAGGATGAGATCACAGTGTCCACATGTGCTTCTTCAGCTCTAGCAATGCCCACCAAGCTTTGCCATTTGCATTATTCAGAGCTGCACACATTCTGCTCCTGGCTCATTGATCAAGTCAGTCTTTGGACTGTAAAAAAATTACAAATAATGGATTTGCAGTTTTCTGCTTTACAACTCACTAGAACAAGAAACAATTGTTGACATGTACACAACTTTATTTTAAGGACACAGCAATCACAATGACAGAAACAGAACCATTACTTTAATACTGTAAGCTTTCCTCTGGGAACCGACTTGCACACAGTTAGATCCAAAAGCGTTTTGAAACAAGTGTCTTGGGGGAAAACACAGCAAACCTTAAATATATTAACTTCAAACTTTATGTGCTTATCTCCTCCTTTTGGTCACCGGTGGCAGTTAAAGCTTTTCAAAGTCGTGGCCACTGGAATTCATTGCCTCGGGGTGCATTACCCTTCCCATGAATAACACCGTACCTGTGGAGAAAGTGGGAAGGGAGGGAGGGAGGGAAAGGTGTCAGAAGCAGGAGGAGCTGAGGATTTAAGGTGATGAATACCAACAATAACCTCTAGAGCCATGCCGTGTGGTTGTTGTAGGAACAAATGTCTCAGAATGTGGTACAGGAAATGGCTCAGGAGCCCTGTTTGAAGAGAGCAACCAAACCTGAGCACCTGGGCTTGTCTGGAGAGGAAGGGCGACCAACAGGATTTTTTCAAAAGGTTTCCAAGCCCAGATTTCTGGATTAGTAACAAGCTTCGAGGCTTTAGCTACAGCTGCTGGCAGCTCCTCTTTCTACATGCAACAAGGGTTCTGCAATTTTAAGAACTGTCCCAAAGTGACCAAGTTCTACTCTGTCCTGATTTGTACTTTTCTTTTTGGGGAGATTTTTGGATGTTGACTAGCAATAAAGGCCAGATACCCTTCCCCAGATATATTTTCTGTCTAACGTGTCTACAACAGTAATAATATTTAATTTTATTATGGTTAAAAAACCCTAGGAGTTGGTACCCTGCCTTGCTGGGATGGAGTTTGTGGGAATGAAGTCCCACAAGTGACTCTCCCTAAGCAGACCCATAAAAACCCTGTGGGTGCACAGCAATGTTTTATCACCCACTCACATCCACATCATTACAGCAAATTACAAATACCAGACTCAGGAATTACTTAATCCTTGCCCTTTTTGCTGGTGAGTGCTGCTCTCATCCCTCACCTGCCACAGAGAACTTGGAGAGCACAACAGAATTATTCCCAGCTGTAATGTCCCTCCTTTATGCAAATCATTTGGTACTGGGAACATATTTCACTG
Source organism: Euphonia xanthogaster (assembly GCA_034509185.1). Lineage (NCBI taxonomy): Eukaryota > Metazoa > Chordata > Aves > Passeriformes > Fringillidae > Euphonia > Euphonia xanthogaster. The sequence continues at coordinate 3,306,150 of JAYDZK010000016.1, read as the reverse complement.
GGCTGACTGCAGCCAAGCTCTCAGGGAGGGCAAGGATTTTGGATACTCAGGGCAGTAACTCTGTTCTCACAACAGAAATGGTGAATTTTTCTTTTCTGTGAGTGTTTTTCAGGGTTATGTAAAATGTTGGTGCTTTATCTGGAGAAAGATTCAGGGCCATGGAAAAGGTGAGTCTTTCAATATGGGGTATTTTAAAACAGGCTAAGGAAATGCATAATACAAGCCCAGTCCATTGGTCAAAACATGCAATTTTCCTTTGACTGCTTGAGGATGTGCTGTGAAAAACTCAGAGAAGTCTGCAATATCCTCACCTGTTCTTCTGTTTCTGACCAAAAAGAAGAAGGGATGGTCCACTATGACCTGGGGATAGAGCACTGCCATTCTGCTGATGGCAATCATTCCTAGAGGAAACAGAACACAGGCAACTTGTCAAACAGCTCTGCCCCTTCTCCTGCTCTTCGCCTTTGTGCAGCCCCTGAGGTCCCACACAACACCAAAATCAGCAGGAAAATATTCACTGAAAAGGAAAGAGACCTGCAGAGTAATTGCCTATTCTGGCTTTAAGAATGATTAACAATGCAGAGTGCTGCAATTTCCCAGGCTGAGGGAGCAGCATATAAATTTTGAGATGCAGAACCTTCAGAGGAGTTGTGAGTCCTGCTCACTCACAGAGGGGAGTGCACTGCATGAACCAGCTCTGCTGACCTGTTTTACACAGTGGAGAGGCAAAGGGAACCCCTTAATAACCAAGGAATTAAATGGGTTGATCCTGAAGCTTTTGGTTGGTGTTAAATATTGCAGAGCTGAAGGTAAAATGAACTGTGAATCAGGCAGAATTTGGCCCTTTGTTGTTTTTATTTGGAGGTGCATGGATTTCTCCAGGATGTTTTTACTAATTCCTAGTGTTTCATTTACTTCTAAATTTTCACTCCACTGTTCATAAAGACTGGAGCATAGCCATAGAGACAGTTGAGCACAATTCAACCCAGAGCTGGCAAGTTAATTCTTCCTTTCCTCAAAGGCTGGCAAAGTAGAGGCAACTAGAAACCACCTAATGATACATAGGGGCAACAAATGTAATTTGTTTGTAATTTTCCTGTGACAATCTGTAAAGCAAGCACCAGCCCCCAGCACTGACAGGGGACAGCCCTGGCTGTGCATTCAGCACTTCCCATCTTGTTTTTCTGGACGTGAGCTTATTAAAATGCAGCTGCCACAACCACCCTCATCTCCTTCTAACTCTCCTGGATCAAATGCCTCTGACCATCTCAATTAGCAGGTGAAAAATGATGAATGCTCAAGTTCCATGAAGGAAACATAAATTGCAGTCTGTACTCTCCTGACAATCAGAAAATAGAGGCTTTTCACAGGATGCTGAAAACTCTTGGTAAAACATGTTATAAAAATGCCAACACTTCTGATCTGCAGAATTCTCTTCTGCAAGCAGCACACTTCCTATGCTGTGTCTCCATGCTGCTATTCAGCTTTCCGGGCTGTACAGCAAATCAGTTGTAAAAAATTAATTAGCACAGAATACCCAGACATTTGATGTAATTCTGCTTTTCAGTCAGGTACCTGAGGCAGCAGCAGCTTCTGATCCTTCCTCATTAACTTCTAGAAATGCCTTGTGAAATGCCTTTGCAAGGTAAAGTTCCTTGTTATCTGCAGAGGAAAGGGGAACACATTTCAAGTGGCTCAACAATGAGATTGAAGCATTTAAAGAACCCACCCCAAACACTGCCAAAACCCCAACACTATTATCCACCTTCTACAGCAGGCAGGGAAGGAGAAGAACTTTCTTGCATTGAAACACCTTCTGCCAATGCCTTTTAACAGCACCGTTTACCTCACTCAGATTTGTAGTGCCCTCCTACACCATGGATATTAAAATAGCTCAGGACTGCCCAGAGCCCAGCAGAGTATATAGAGAGAGGGTAAAAACAGCCCTTGGACACAAGATTTTAAATACAATTAGTGGGAAAAAAGATGATGACGTTATAGGCAAATGCTATGTAAGAATTTACTGCAATACAACAATACTAGACATAAAAAAATTCATTTCTGCACTAGATACAACACAGGTTTCCTCCAGGAAAATGAGGTCTTTTCTTTCTTCTTCTATTTACAAGAAGCTGAAGAGAAATATTTATTGCAAGAACCACCACAGAGCTAGTTTTTTTTTTCAATCTTGTTTCTGTTCCATCCTTCTCTGTCAGTATTTTAATTTCACTCCCAGCCTGCTCCTGCTGCAGTCAATGTCTCACAGGTTTTTGTGGGATGCTGAAGGATCAGCTCTATTGGAATACTCAGTAGCTGTAATGCCAAAGCAAGGCAAAGGCAGGAGGAGCAGCAGCTGGAGAAGTCTTTCCCCAGCAGAGCTCATTTGCTGCTCTGTACACTCAGCACTGAATTAAAGCTCCCAGTTCAGCTGCTGCACTTCCATCACACCAACAAAAGCCCCAAATCATCCCCTCAGGGACTGTGTGCAGTAAAACACAGACCAGGCTGCTAAAACTGACACCAGGTCTAGACTTCAGGCCCAAGCCTTCAGCAAGGCTGCCCTGAGAGCTGGGGATTGAGTTCCCACCCTGTTCCTTTAAAACATGGCACATGCAGCACCCACTTGTCTTTAACATTAAGCAAAAATCTTAAATCCAAATACATTTTTATGTTCAATACAACGTAATAAGTGGAGAAACACCCACTTAGCCTAATCATGTATTTCAATCACTTCTTTATTACTGCAGCACTGAAGCCTGATCCTGTGCCCTGTAATACTCACAGAAATACTCCACATTTTTGCTCCCAGTGCTTTATTTGCATAGTTTGGTGGTGCTTATGGAACTCCAAGATGTATTCCTGATGAGAAATACACCTCGGAAGATTGCTCTCTACCTGGAGAGCTCAGAGCCCCTAATTCTGAGAGCACAAACACTGCTAACATTTGCCATCAGGTATAAAAGGTTGCTATCTGTGAGAGCTTTCAGGATCTGAGTATTAAAACCAACATTTTAAGTTGACAGGGACACAAAAAGTGTCACTGCAGATGAGACCAGTACACCCAGTTAGCCCAGCCCACTGCACCAGCTGTGGAATTGCTGCTCCACAAGAAGGTACAAAAAGCCCTGTAAATGAAAACTGCAGCACAACTTACAAGAGAAAAATCTCCCCCCAGCCAGCATGTGCCTTGTACCCTAGCCCAAGTTTCTCTCCACAGAGTACCTTTATTCAGTGCACTTTAGAGAGTTCTGATTGCTCTGGAGCAATTTCATGTTTTTCAGTCCTGCCAATCTTAAAGAACACCCAGCAAAGATCTCTGTGGTTAAGTTTTCCATGAGAGAAGCACTTTCTATTTGTTTTCCATTTGTTGCCTTTCACTTCATTGGATATCTCTGTCCTTGGACGATGAAAAGAGCAATTCCACATCCCAAATTACCTTCTCTAGATTCTTCTCTTTATGTTGCTGCTATCACATCCTTCTCATTCATCTCTCCCTGCCGTGATTGAATCTATTTCCCTGTGAAAGCATAATGTTGTCCCTGAGAGTTCAGGCAGCCTTTCCTTTGCTCCAGGTTGGGAGTGTCCCATCCCTGGCTGCAATGCTCCATCTCCTCAGGATGATCCACTTTCCCTTATGGCTTCCACAGGGAACAAGGTGGGGCTCCAGTGAGCATCTCCCATCACTTCATTTCTCTCCAGGAGCTTCTCTGAATGTGGATTTCCTTAAGAAAATGTGGTTTTCCTGATTTGGTTGTGAACACCTCAGGGAAGTCCCTTGGGGATTTGGTGGCAAAGTTTCAGCTTTGTGCAGGAAGGCTGACCCCTGGGGAGTGGGAGGGAGCTGGAGCTGCCCCCTAATGAGCACGACTGTGCTGGCACCACACTTCATTTGTCACTATCTCCATATGTCTGCAAACTCCCACTCAGCTGCCAACTGGCTGCTCTGCAAATCTCATTTTTAAAAAATACCATGTGGGTTTATTGGCTCTTCTTGCTTAGGCTGTCCCAGAAAAATTATATGGATGTCAGTCAAGACTTCCAAGAGTTATTTACTGGACTGATGCTCTTCTAACTACTTCATAGTGGGAAGGAAGTCACTGAGATCCCTTCATTGCTCACCCAGGTCACCTTGCATTAAAAGCAGCTGCTTTTAAGGCTCTATAAACCAGCCAGAAATATTATAACCATTTGAAGGAGAAGGGGAGTTTTAGCACTGAAATTAGTTCAGTGCTAAGTCATCAGTGGTGTTAAAACACTCAAGCAGCAAATTTATGTGATGTGATAAAGTCACAATGGTAACATCTCAAATAGCAGAGGTTGTTTCACGATTATTTTGGACATCTGATGGAATCAGATGCAAGTAAATACTGTCAAAGTCTTTTCTGAAAGTGAGAGCCAGAACAGAGGAGAGCTGACAGCCCAACAGGAATGTCCTCCTACTCACCTGTGGCAATCATCAAAGAACCTAATTTCTGCCAGGGAGTAACATTTGCAAAGTGCACCTCATTAACACTTTCCCTTTGGCTGCTCAGAGCCCAGACATTCCAGAGGGTAGAGCTGGTCCTTTTGGGTCCATTTTGCAGATTGAAGGGAGACAGCAAAAAATTCTGAACATTGAAAAATGATCCTGCAATGTGGTTTATATCCACTAAAGCCACAGAGAATTCTGCTGAGCTCACCAAATCTGCCTGCAGCTGATGACAGGATTTGGGTTGCTGCTGAAATTGCAGGAGACCTTCCCTGGCAGCAATGCCAGAGCAACAGGACAGCAGGAGGAGAGGATCTGTAAATGCAACCAAATTTCTCAAAAATCTCTTTAGCGTAAATTTGATTTATATCTTCCTAAATTAAGTGTCCAATTAAAGATTTTGTTGAAATATCTGCATTTAAGACCTCATGAAGTGCCAGATTTTCCAGAGGGGTGACCCTGAGATGCACATAAACTTCCAACTTCCATTTCCTGATGTCCCATTCAGGTGTCTGTAAAAGTCAGCTTTAAACAATTTGTCTTCATGTCTTATTTCCCCTTCCTCCATCCATATTTTAAATTATGAAAATTAGAAAAAATGAAAGTATTCTGTATTTTAACTACTTAAAACTTCATTTAGACAGCATCAGCTGTGGGGTTTTCATAAAGGACATTACTTCAAAACCATTTTTTCATTCTTAATTTACAAATAACCTTTTCATGCCCAGGTGGAACAACCTATTTTCAGTGAAAAGCAGGAAAGCTAAAGTAAAACTCATGAATTTTCTCCATTCACTGCTCTATACTTAAATAACAAGTAAATCTTTAAATGGTAGAAGTAGAGGAGTTAATTCAGTCAGGCAGAACGTGGTGTTAATTTTGTACAGTACAACTGTCAGAAATACAAAACTTTAAATAAATTATTAGTCACATGGATTAAGACACAAGCACGTGATTCCTTCTGCCAACCTCTTGATAAGTAGATGGCCCTGATATATAAAGGAATTTTACATGGAACTAAATAAAAGCCAGGTGCTGCCTTTATGGGTCCCTGGGCATTTTCCATTCTCCTTGGAGCTTTTTCTCAAGTAAATAATTTCCTATGAATAGACCAGAATTTAAAGGGAAGCTGACTTTTCTTTGAGCTGGCAGAGAAATTGAAGGTGTTTTTCTTCAGAAAAATGCTATTTCTTTGAAAAGGGGGTTTTTCATTTATTTCAACTCTTTTCATATTAGCTAAAGCCAGTTTTTTCCCAGTTTCACTGGAAAAGTGAAGGTGGCAAACCAGTGCAATAAGCTACATGATAGACTATAAAGAATATTTCAAACTCAGCAAGAATGAAAGGCTATGAACATCACAAACACTGCTCTGTGAATGAGGGAGGAAGGTTTGCATTATTACCAGTGCTTTGACTAAGGCACACAGGCGTGACTGTCCCAGGCCAGACAGTGGGGAACAGGATTTCCCACCAGCCAAGGACCTGCTGGATGGCTGGGGAGTAACACACAGAGCTAAAAAACCCAAAAATCACACAGGCACCACTTCAAACATAGCAGCTGTGGCTGCCCCATCCCTGGCAGTGCCCAAGGCCAGGCTGGACAGGGCTTGGAGCAGCCTGGGATAGTGGAAGGTGTCCCTGCCCATGGAAGGGGGTGGGATGAGATGTTCTTTAAGGTTTCTTCCAACCCAAACCATGCTGTGACTCCATGAACAGCTTTAGGAGGTATTAAAAGCATAAATATCTCACTTCCTTCCACATGGATTTTTAAAGCTATTGGATATTCCAACTTCTGTTGAATGCAGGTGGCATTTGTGACTAAATTGCTTTTATCTCCAAACTCTTCCTGCCCGTGCTGCTTCCAGGTATCTGGGGAGAGGAATTAATTGTGCAACTGCTCAATGCTCCTCATGCTGGGAACAGAGAGCACTGGAGGCACAGAGTGACCCCCCTGGGGGGTGAATCCCACCTGCCACCCAGGCACTGCAGCCAGGCACTGCTCCAATCTGCATCTGCCTCTTGCAGGGGATCACACTTTGTGCCCATCTCTAATGAGACCCAGTTCTGAAACACTCAGAGTGAACTTTCCCAGGTGAAAAATGTATTTCCTCATCCACCCTGAGAGACAAGGCAAGAAGTTCTTACCAGACATGGCAGTGAGGTCAGCACTGCTGCTGAACAGCTCTGTAATTCCCAGACCTCTCCAGACATCCTTCAGATCAATTTCCTGTTCTACTGTGAACCTGGAGAATGGAAGAGAACATTACAAAAAGCCAGATGTAAGCACTACTTACTGTTATTAGAAGATTAAATTTTCTAGGTGAAAACACCAAGATAAATAATGCAAAGTAGGAGATCCAGTGCTAGTGACACCTTCCAAAAAATGCTTATAAACAAATGAGTTTACTCACAGCTGGATTTTTCCTAATACAGAAGCAATCAAAAATATGCTAATGGTATGTGCAGCCCCCTGCCCATAAAACTGCAGAGCCAAATTATGCAGCAGCTAATGGAAATGCTTACTTTTTACACAAGAGGTTTTCTCTAAAACCTGAATTTAATTGTGCAGATACCAGAACAGAATATCAAATGAGGCAAAGGACAGCAGAACTTCCCAGAGAGCTGCTGGCAAAGGAGGAGTAAGATACACACTCCATTTTTACTTTGCTAACATAAGAAAGACCAGCTATGAATATGAAGCATTGCTGATTCAGCTTCTAATTAGTGTGGTGGCACAATTGTAATTGGGTTTTGATTGTGAGTAAAGAGCAGGGAAAACAAATAGTTGTTAGTGTAAATGCACTGAGTGTAACCTGGCAAAAGCCCTGTTCTAGGCTGGGTTAGTGTGCTGCAAGGACAAACTGACATCTGTCCTGAGGGCAACATTCTGGGCAACCTAGGAGAGTGGAAAACAAGCAGAAGCTTGTTCCATTTACAAGCTGATTTTCAAACACTGTAAAAGCTATGCCTGGTGTCAGTAGAACAAAGAAAGACCTTTATGCATGGCCAGACTGAGACTGGACAGCTGGAGAAACAGAAACATGGCAGAAAAATATTGGTAATGGCATCCCCAAGCAGAAATACCAGATGTGTACAGGCTGACACAGGAGAGTGACTGTAATCCTTGTGAGGGGTGAGCTCTGGGGGCTCTGGAGAATGAGCAGTGAATTATTTGTGATTTACAATGTGCTGGCTGGAGCTGTCCAACACAAAGCATGGTCTGTAGGAGGCTGCTCTGGTTTGTTCTGGTTTCTGCAGCCACTGAGTCAGACCCAGCCACAGCTCAGCCCTTGGTGATGGGGCACAGAAGCACTAGAACCACATAAATGTGCTTCTGGGCAACCTCCTCCTTTGGGATTGGACTCCCCAGCTCCAGGGAAGAACAACATGTTCTTTTCTAGTGGAAGCCTGGCCCAGAGCTGTGGGCAGGGCACAGCTGATGGAGAGCTGAGATGTCCAACCTTGGCACGCACCAGCCTTGGCAGCTTGAAAAAGAATCATCTGGACATCAAAGAGAACTGGATTAGAGTCAAGTGGATCTTCCTCACTCACACAAACCTGAAAAAAATCCAGTACATAATCTACTCTCATAATGAACTTAGAAATGCCACTAGAAGCGAAAAATCTGGGGTGGAATGGAAATCATCCAGAATTATCATTATTCAGAGAATAATTTTAGGACTTAAATAGGATCTGGAGATAGCTCAGCACTGATAAACCACTGGTGGCATCAGCAGTGTCCATGCACTCTGTCCAGACCAGTTCCAGGGCATGCATGGAATAAAAACACAGGAACTGATTCTTGTGGTTTTATTGCCTTGAAAGTTCTCCAAAGAATCAGAAGAGACCAACAGAACTTCAAGTACTGAAGAAGCTTCTCATGGTGTTCTGGCAGATCCTGCACCAGTTACTGTGGTAACAAGTCTACAAGTTGCTCATTCAATTGAATTTCCCTGATCTTTAGGATCCAAAACTAAAACCACTTTTACCCTCACAACACACTTGTAAAACATGTCCACAACTACTTTAGAGACTTTGGTAAAAACCCTAAAAAAGGTGAATTGAGACTTGATTCCCAGTGCTAGAGTTAGTACAGGTCAGTCCAGAGGTCCTGTCCGTGCACATTAAAGAGTTCTACAGAAAATAAACTCAGAAATGGTTCCTTTTACATTATATTTACATCAAAATGTTTTGAAAACAGCTTCCAACTATACCTACTCTACAGAGAATGCAAATCAATGTTAAAATGTATTTTATAAAAGTTTCAGAGCTGTCTGTTTCCCTTTGTGGTTTTTATTTCACCCCAATATTAAATGCATCAAGCTTTCAACATGATTTAGGTAGGAGCCAGCAGTGTCAAATTTGTAAGGAATATTAGAATAAGAAAGCAGCAAGTAAAGTCTGCATGGAAAGGAAACTTTGAGGTAAAAAATAAGAAAAAAAAAGCATCTTTTTCCAAGTGCAGAGAAACAGAGTAAGACAGAAATGGAAATCAGGTGGGTTTAAGTCTCTGGACCATTAGACACAAACCCCCATCTGCTCAGAGATGCAACTGACCCAGAGAGCAGCTGTGGCACAGGATGCTCTTGCACAATGAGCAAGGGAGAGCCCTGGGAGAGGTTCAGGGAAAAGATAAACCTGGAAAGGCTCACTGAGCATGGATCTGAGGAAAGGGAAAGCAAACAGATGGGCTGTAATGGCAAGGAGTGCCTGGGGGAAGGACAGCACAGCCACTGGAGATGGAGGCTCCATCCCTGCCTGGAAGCTCTGGAAAGGCAAATCCTGAGCAGCTGGATGAGTGAGGGGCTGCCCAGCATCTACAGAGGTGAGTTCCTGCTTTTTGTGACCAACCAAACAGACCCAAAATACCCCATCAGCTGTACAAATACCAAATGATCCCTTTATGAAAACAAACCTCATTCCTGCCCTTCTTAGAGCTTTGGCTTGTGGTAAAACCCCACTCCAAAGAGATCTCCCCTCTTTCCTCACATGTTCTAAAAAGCAGGCAGAGTTACAGATCAATTATTAATGAGATTGCCAATACTTCAGCTGACATCAGGACCAGCCTTTTCTCAAAAGTAACAGGGCAGCTTCCACAGTCTGAAATTTAATTTCAGGCTCTGCAGTTTGGCATAAACATTCAGCAGGAGTTACCCCTCAGTCAGATCTGGATTTCTGTGCACTCCTTACAGACAGTGAGGATGATATTCAAAAATCAAAGCTGACAACCTAGAGCACAGAACTGACACTCCAGCTCATTGCCCAGACTCTGGGAATGCTGAGCTCCACCACACTACCCCTGACACTTGGTTATTTGCACTGTTTGCTGCATATCATGAACCAGATGGTCATTTTTTATTTCCCCCACCATCTTTTAGGTGCTCCTGATGCTAAAAATACTATGAAAAACTGTTTTAAATACTTCAGTATCAAAAATCATGGAACAGCAGCAACTGAGAGCTTTAAAAACCACAAAGGGAAATCTGAGAAACAGACACTGAAGAGAAGATTAGGTAGAGAAACCAGCAAGTCTCTGGAGATTTTAGCAGAGAATCAGGACATTTTAATGAAATTTAAAACTTGCACAAGCATTAGAATAAAATGATGCGTTTATGTCACTGACATTCAGTAGTTAAGCATTAACATTCCACATCAGGCCATCTTTCTTCTATTTTACAGCCTTTTAAGAAAGAAAAAAAAAGATGTGTTCATCTTCTATGGTGTCATACAACCCTTAAAACACTGAATTGTCTGTGATTTTTAGGTGCTCAAGAGCCAAGGAGGATGAAGGTACAGGGTCTACTCATCCAGGAGAAGGGAACTGCAGCCTGGAGTGATTCATCCCAAATGCCATCTTTTAAAAAATTCCTGGGGGTTCTGAGTGAGCCAAAACAACAAACCTCCAGGTTTTCAGATTGGTTCTAAGGGATGGAATCCTGCAGAAGGAGGGACAGAGGAATGGCTGCAGTGCCTGACATCAACATTCCTGCTGGTCATGCCTTGTGCAGGCTGCCCTGGAGCAGAGGCTGGGCAGAGTCCCAGAATAAAGCAGGGATTGATTCCAAGGATCTCCTCCATG
>JAYDZK010000016.1:3262989-3278016 GCA_034509185.1 Euphonia xanthogaster | reverse complement strand
ATTGTGCACCTGTGGAGGAGATTTTGCTCAATGTCTTTTAAAAGCCCATCAACCAACTCAGGAAAGTCATCAAATATCCTTAACAAAACACAATGAACAATGACAATCTTTAAATCATCCCAGAATAACTAAACAGAAAAAGCACATGGTGTGAAACACCATTCAAAAATCAAAGTGGAAGTTAATTCTTCCTTACCTTGTCCAGCTCCCTTCACAAGGACTTCAGAAGAAAAGAGATCAGGCTATGGTATAGCTATGTCAAGATGATGGAGAAAGTTAATTAAAATGCATCAGGATTTCAGAAGAGGAGTCTGTCAGTGCATGAACTGAAGGCAAGTGTGACATACAAACCAGCTTGTTTTCCTGCAAAATAATATTGGCTGCAGCCTTGCAATCAACACTGGGCTCCATTTACATTTAGGTAACGTCCCTCTTGCCAGGAGAGTTATTATTCACTTCCTTTAACACTTCTGAGATCAGAATTACTTTCTTACAGTACATTAATAAGGCAGAGATTGCCTTAGAAAAAAAAAAAAAACAAAACAATTAACCCCAGCATTCAGAGTAGATGTTAAACCTTCATTAATTACCAGCAGCAATTTGTCATCACCAGGACTGCTGCTTATAATGCACGGACACCATTCCTCCAGTGCTGCCCTGCTGCATGCTCCCCTTCTCCATGGCAAACTCAGGATTGCAGCAGGCTCTGCTGAGCTTCCAGCCAGCCCCAAGCACTGCTGGGAGCAGCTGCACACCCCAGAGAGCCAGTCCTGACAGCCCCAGGGCTGAGAGCAGCCCCAGCTCAGAGCTCAGCCCCACCAGCAGCCCTGGCACCAGTGCCCAGGATGTGGCCACCAGCTGAAAGAGCTGTCCTGGCATGGCCAGGAGCCAGGCAGGACCTAGGAAAGCCCAGGTTTAAAAACAGCTGAAATAGATGTCCTGGCATGGCCAGGAGCCAGGCAGGACCTAGGAAAGGCCAGGTTTAAAATCAGCTGAAAGAGCTGCCTTGGCATGGCCAGGAGCCAGGCAGGACCTAGGAAAGGCCAGGTTTAAAATCAGCTGAAAGAGATGTCTTGGCTATTGTGCACAGCCTGACCAGCAGAGCCACGGCTGAGGCACAAAATGAGAATGGAAAAAGTCTCTAAAGCTGGTCCAGCACAGTCTCCAGAGACAAAAGGGTGAGAAAGAAGAGTCACTCAGAGGGGGGTCAGCTCTGAACCATCAAAATGGACTCACTGAGCAAGGACATTTCAGCAAAATCAGTGACTGAGGGAAAAATCCAGCATTAAGCCTCTCTGAATATTTCTCTAACATAGCAGAAAAACATCTGTTACAAAGTACAGACTTTTTTTTTCTAAAAACAACAGAATAATCTCGATGCCAAATTCAGCCAGTAGCAGGATTTTTTCACTCTGTATTTTTCACAGTGGAAAACCTCAACAAGGCATTCCATAAGAATTTCTTTTTGATCTGAAGGATGTTGATCACTGATCTTCCCAAAGGAGTGAGAAGCATGGGAATTCCACATGGAGAAGAAAAATAAACTCCTCTTTCCTCCCACCCTAAGGCCAGTTCCAATTCTTGCCTCTCAGGCCTCAGCATCACTGCTATTTACTTTGCTGGTATTTTTCATATATTCTCAAATATTCTCAATTGTCTCCCTTATCTCCATGGTTTCTACAACTCCACAACTCTGGTTTTATATTGCTTGCACTTGAGAGCAGCTCTGCAAATATCTAAAAAAAGCAAACAACCCATCTGCCCATGACAGACAAGTCTCCAGACACCAATACAGACAAGTCAGATCTAGGCAGGAGGAATGAACCACCCAGTATGGCACAGTGGCCAGAACTGCCACTAAAATCCTCAAGCTTTTATCTCCACAACATCATTCACGTCCTCCCTCCCTCTTGTTTCTTTGCAAGCATCCATGAACTTACCAACTCAAGGGAAAAAACCCAAAAGCCAACAAATGGGACAGGAGCAGCCTCATGCTGCTCCAAGTGGGAGAGCTGGCAGGGCATGAAAACAAGAAGGGAGCTTGGTGCCCTGCATGTGTTTCTGAATTGTTCAGAGAGAGTATCTGGAACAACAGCAGCTTTAAGGGATAAACTGGAAAGTCAGAAACAGAAAGGCAGGGAGGAAAAACTACTTCCTGCTGTTCAAGCGTCTTATCCACAACAGAAGATACACAACCACCAAATAGTTTTTTCAATCAGAGTAAAAAAACAGCCTCATTTTACTGAGGGGGAATAAAATCCCATTTTTGTTCTGATAGTTTCATTTATCCTGGCCTTGGAGGCTTGTGGCCATTGAAACATCACTCCTGGCCCACCATGGACAAAACAGCTCAGTTCAGAGTCCAGCACTCACGCTGTGCCTGGAAGGTGGAATCTGGCCTTGGAGCTCACTCCTCTGCTCACTGTTCAAGCCTCATTGGTTTGTGTTTATGGGAACTGATGCTGCTCCAAGTACCCACTCCATGATGAGCCATTTAAACACCACATGCAGGGAGCTGAATTTGTCTTAATCCTGCTTATTCTCCCACACAGAGGAGTTTGCATCACATCAGACCTGACTGTAAACGCTGCAGCAATTCCCATGAACAAGAGCAATCACAAAGCACTGGAGGAACAGACCACTTGTGCTGTGCTCTGCTGGCTCACATCTACACACCCTCCCTGAGGCTCCAGGAACATGCTCGTTCCTGGAGGATGTCTGGGCTGGTTTTGGTTGCTTGGTTTTGTTTTGGTTTTGTTTTCTATTCAGATTTTTATAATTTGAAAGCTCCAACACCTTAAAGAAAGGAACTGAATCATTTCCAACACCCAGAATGAAAACTGAAAGTTGAAACCTCATTGTCTCCCCTCCCCAAACCAAACTGCCTGTTTTCCAGCAAGTCCAGATGTTTTCCTATGGCAAGTTCATATTAATTCTACCTTGTGCTAGAAAGACTCTGACACTACTCCCAGCTTTTGTTTGATGAGCTATGATTCATGGGCATCCAGTATTTTCCATTGGTGGGTAACACACACACTTATTTAAAATGAGGTTAATCTTTTTAATTAGCGTGGCTTTCAAAACTAAGTAGGTTAACCTGAATTCTTGTGCCTATATATAAGAGCAAAAATTTCAAGCTTTGCATGGGTTATCTGATTTTTATGTCTAAATTAAGTTGTCAAATAGGCAAGGTGGACAGCTGCACCTCAAAGCAAGGAATTCAGACACAGTTTGTGCCAAGTAGTTCCATCAATATGGTCACAGAAGAAAAAATATTTTCATTTTCAGTCAATCTGCCTCAGCACCAAACTCATTAGGCAACAAGCAGGCAGAATGCCTTGCCTCACACAGACCTCCCAGAGCTGGTGCAGCTGGATGAGAAGCAGTGCCCAAATTACACACATTTCTTCAGTTAGTCACCACAGGACAGTTATTCCACTGGATCCAAATACACCCCCAGGTGTAAATGGGCAACAGCTCATCTCTCACTGCACCAACTCTGCTAATCCTTGAGGCAGCACATAGAGATCAGCTGGGCACCTTGTGGACTGTAGCACAGCCACCTCTGTCTCATCAAGGTTTATCACTGGGACACATGAGACACTAAAATTACAGCCGGCCCCCTTCAGAGCACGGAATCATCCACCTAAAGTTACTTATAGGTTGATTTCTTCTTTGTTCAAATTCATCCATGGCAGAATATACAGAACTGTACTACCCTGAAGTGAAGAACAGCACTGAGTTTTGTTGTTTGAAGCAGTGAAGCGTCTGTGTAGAGGTGACAGCAGCTCCACTGGATAAAGTGTCCAAAGCTGTGGGACCTTTCAGTGCCATGAATTTCTGCACTTAGAGAGCAACCAGCTGAGACACCGGTGCTTGTTTCCATAAAAATACAGGGAAGCCAACAGCAGAAGACATCCAGCCCTCACCAGGAGCCATCTCTTTCCCAGCTCCCTAAGCCCACAGCAACCAAGGCAGCTAATAATGGACCAGAAGTTCACCACACTTTTCCCCCCAATGCTACATTAAAAAGCTCAACTTTAAACAGTCCAGTCTCCACCACACAGAGCTGTAATATTTGTGTGCTTACTGTGGCTCCCAAACACAACATTAGTGATGTCAGACACGGCCATGCACTTGCCCAGGCAAGACTCAAGTTTATGTCTCTATAGAGCCAGAAATTAATAGCCTAACACTTGTTTTCCCATGATTCAGAAGTTTTCAGGAATTGTTACAATGTACTAGGAGGAGCAATGAAAGTAAAATAATGGATTAAGAAAACTCTTAGTACAGGAAGACTTGAAAACACACTTATCACAGCTGTAATTACAAGCCTGAATGGCCACAGCTGATCCCTAACCTCAAACACTTTTGCACTCCCATTCAGCAAGTTTGCATTAGGGAAAAAATCTTTACTGGGGCCTTATTAAACAAACATTTCCTTGTTCTCATTTTAAAGGTGCTACTCGTTTAACCTGTCTTATACAGAAAGACTCAAACCATGACATTACAAAATTAGAGCTTAACTACCTCCAAGTCCTCAGGTTGTTCAGATTTTCAGAGGTCTTTTTGCTGAATTGTTTCAGGGAGAGAAATATTTACCTCCTGTTTGACACTGGCAACTCCCCACTCACTCCCTCCAGGAACTGCTGTGATTACTTTATCCAGAAATCCAGACTAGAAATTTTCCTCTGTAATGTCCTGATCAAACTGGGGATTTTGCAGTGTATTTATTTGGTTTATGATACTGTCAAAGAGGTCAAGGTGGTTACTATGGGGAAAAAAGCTTACATTTGGCAAGCACTCAAGCAGTGCTTTCAAAAACCGGGAGTATTCCCTATGCCTGAGGAATTTTCCCCTAGGATTGAGTGTGACACAGCCTGGCTGCAAATTCTTTAGGGCGGGTGTTTATTTTTTAATTGGACTAACAATGATGCCAGCTGAGGTAGCCAAGTATGAAATTAATATGGATTTAAAAGCTCAGACTTGGCCAGTTTGGGGATGTTTTATTTCAGTCCCTCTCTTTGATATCAATCATGGAGGGAGAAGAAAAAAGGCATTAAAATATTGTTCTGATTGCGTATGCACAGTGGATGGGACAAAGTGAGTTTAAACTGCAGAAACAATACATCAGGCTCAAACAATAGAATTTTGCTGGCAAGCACAAGAAAGCTCTGGAAGAGGTTGCCTGGGGGGGGTCTCTATCCATAGTCACTACATGTCATGGTTTTGGGCCAATGATTCTGGAATTCTTGGCCAAAATAGGCCAGCATGGTTCAAACCTCTGCTCTGTGTCAGGGGTGGGAACACAGAAACCATCCCAGGTTTAGGAGTTTCATGGCTGGCATAGAGACCTCCTCAGGACCCCAGTTCTGTTCACTGTGCAGTTCTGATTTTATTCAAAAAACCTGAAAAATCAGAATTATTTTCCCTTGGCTTAAACTAACACGACAAAAATAATTTGAGCTGCTCAGAAAATGTTGTGTGTTTAGCTGCTTGATCCGTAAGTGGAAAAAAGCTAATTACACAACCCATTTAGGCATTTAATGTCCCAGGGCCAAGTCACTCTGTGGCCACAGAAAACATTAATAAACATGGCTTATCTCACTTTATGAAAGTTGTGATTACCATTTTTCAATAACTGCAGCTATCAGCAGCATTTCACCTCTCCTACCTTATGAAACTGAACCCAAACAGCAAAACCTATTTGAATTCAGCTCAAATGCGAATTTATTGGGAACATGTTCTCTTTTTGCTCCTGTGTAAAATGTCAAAATTCAGGGCTGGATTTCTCAAAGTGCAGCACATCAGGGCTCAGCTGGGAACAAACAGGAGCAGCCAAGCACATGAGATCAAATAAGCCTCTAGTTTGATGCCTAAATGGGAAATAAATATTCGAGGATAAAAAAAAAAAAGAGAACACAAAATAAGCCTGCCTGCTCATTTTCACAATTGTTAACATTTTAAATCTATCTGTAGAAATGGGCCACTTTGCATTTCAGCTACAGAACACACAAGAAATATTTAGGAAATTTCCTCAATGGAATATAAAATCATCTTGGTATTATGTAGATATAGTCCAAATCCCGTTAACATCAATGGAAAGACTTTATAATATTTTGCATATATATGACATTATTACATAATATATATATGCTTTAATTCATATATGGGTTATTGATATCCTAGTTTTGAAATGTCACCAAGCTGTTGGCTCCCATTCAACACCAACCAACTGCCTCTTCCATGTTCTGAAGGCAGACAAAATAATTGTAAATCGGTCGAAAATCCTCATATTTCAATTTTGAGTGAAAGTGAAGAGATTCCCAGAAAGAAAACAAAATTAGTAACTTTTCATGCCACAGAGACATAATGGTTACAGTATAATGTAGCATATAGGTGAGCTTTATGAATTATGTGATAAATTATCTTCAAATGCACATATTCCAACAATAAATTTACACATCACCAGCCTTTTATATGCTTACTTTGATACAAAACATGCTGGGTAATACAGGAAGATCTAAATATCAACTTACCTTGCAATCCCTGTCTGCATTACCAAATTAGGACAGGAATTTTTAAAACATTTTTACCACATTAAAGCCACTGCTAAGACCACCACGCCAGCTCCTTTTCCTAGAAACTGCCAAAACTTAGAGTGGCTCATCCAATGTATGCACACAAGATTAGCTCAAGGTTAAGTCTTATGATTTTTAAAGTTTTTCAGATCAAAAATATTCAGATTTTTATCAAACTCAAGAAGGAGACCCCATTCCCACAGGAACCTTAATCTCAGGTGAATCCATTTCAGAATCCACACTACTCAGGCCTAGAAATATTCCAAAGCAAATTAAAAAAAAAAGGAAAAAAAAAAAAGGGAACTAACAAGAAAAAAATAAGCAATTTCCCTAAGCATTTCCATAGCTTGCATAAAGACATCAATTACCATAGCTTGTCTTCTAAATTAATGATTCACAGTGATGGATTATTCATGCAAGTCGGCCAGCTGAACATTATACTTTGACTCTGGGGAGAAAGTATAGCATGTCTTAATTAACTAGATTTTGTATATGCCAAAAGATACCCAGGAAAACTTTATTTCTCTAGTCAAGCAGGTAAAATGTGAGCAAACAGAACTGATGGTAATCAAAATATGCAAAAATCTTCCACAGTGTCAGAATCCACATTTAAAGTGAACTAGCAAGAGCACATTGCCTCAAGTGAGCTCTGTAAAATAGATCCAAATTGCCATTTTGTTGAATGAACTGACTTTAGATCTGCCCCATTTAAGCGTGAAAAAGATGAAATTTCACATTAATATGCTGCTTCCTGTCTCAGCACAACCTTGCAAGGCTTCAGAGATGGCACAATTCCTTGTTTCTAAAGGATATCAAGTATTTTCTTGACTGAAACGCAACCCAACACTGAAATTTTCCATGAGTGAATGATAGGTATTATTCCAAATATTTTCCAAATGAATGCTGTTCTCTAATGGCCTCCTTGAAAATACATAACATTTATGTGTTGTGCAAGTCCATTGATGCTATTTGTTACTTTGATCAGGATGGTGCAAAATACCCTTACAATTCCAACAATATCTGGGATTGGCACTTATTGGCTTTCAAAGTGTTCTTCAATCATGGTATTGAAAGATTTACAAAATAAAAATGGGAATGCCATGATAAATGTTGCAATTTATCCTTCAAGTAAGTAATAGGAACGATCCAGTGTCTCTAAAAATCTATACCAGGCTGCTCTGAGCCAGCAAAGATCACCAAGCCTGATGAATGAGACGCCCAGCTAGTTGCTTACATGGCTTCTATAGACTGAGGTTGTTAAAAGTATTAATCACAGTCAAACACACCTTTATCTTTAACAAATTAACCCCAAATGCTTCACAGCCATTATGAGTAGGAAGAGTCTGTTTTCATTTTATACTGGAGAAACGTAGGTTAAGTAAAGATGAAGTGACTTGTCCACTATCAAAAGGTGTAAAAACAAGGAATTTTTTTTCCCTTCTTCTCTTAAAACTACCCTATCCATTGGTGTTACCTTCTCTGAGCTCCTGGGATAATCCTAGAGCCTTTGAAAGTAAAAAATTAATTTTGTCCTTGTTCTCTCAGTGCTTCAGCAACATTCCCAGGGAGTCTTCCAAAGCCCTGTACTTCCTAAGGGATTAAGTAATATCCAGGATAGGATAGTTACATGGATAAGAATTAGGAAAGGATGGTGCAAATCAATTTAATTGGTGTCTACCAATGCTGAGATGACAAACAGTGGGAACACATTTCCATACCTCTATCTCCATCGGGCTTTCACTAAAGGTAACAAAGATCCTTATGAGACCCAGCTCCTTGGAACAATTCCTAGATGCAGATTTGAATTTCTGCTGCTTTTCTCCCCTTCCAAACACGAGATGTCCTCGTGTTCTTCTTGGGAAATACGCTTCCATCACTTCAAGAACTTGTTTGCATTGTGACTGAGTGAAAGCTTGTCCCCTTGCAGCTAAAGGGTATTTTGCTGTCACTTCATATATGGGTACCTGCTATCTGTTATGTCAAATCCACAAGTGCACTGTGTTTTAATATTGCATGCACATTTTCCTCCCTCACATTTCTTCTATATGATAAACTACTAATGGCATTTTTTGCTTCATGCATATCATCCCCTCAAAATAGATCTACTTACAGTCAATTTGATTCTTACTCACTGTCATGGCTATCTTATCTGCCCTGCTGCTCCATATCCCCTGTAATTAAATATTTCTGCTTGCTTTTTTCTGATATTTGTTTTCCTTGGTATCTTCCCCTATATCTAATTTCCTGCTTTCTTTAGTATTTTAACAGAGGCATGGTAGGAAAAACAGATGGGAACTGTCAGCTAGAGATGATGCCAAGTAGCTTCTGAGCAAGTGGAGGCTCCAAGAGCTTCAAAATCCCCGTGGGGTTTGGTGACACCAGGACATTCCCCGTGCCTCAGACGTGGGGAGGACAAATCCAAGGCACTGTCCTGCAGCCAACATAGAGCAAGCAGAGCTGGTGCCTGCAGTGACCACACGGGTGATGGTGAAGTGGGGAGCTGCAGCCAGGTGTGCACAGCACAGGACTGCAGGAAGAACAGCCACGAACAATTACAGCCACAAAGCAGCACAAACACAGCTCTGAGTCCTTGTGGTGGTGGCAGAAGTCAGGAGCCCTGGGGGATAAAAAGCAGCAGGGATTTGTGAGCACACCCTGCAGGAGCACAGAGCACTGTGGGCACAGCAGAGCTTGGAAGGGCAGAGCCCTGGGGACAGGCCTGGCCATGGAGGGAGGAGGATAAAGCAGGCCAGCAGCTCAGATGCAGAGAACGACCCGGGGCAAAGGCAGAGGAGCCCTCCCAGGCTTTCACTATCACCAGTTGGGACAACACATAATCCCAATCTGTCACGCTTAAATCAGCATTGCTGCAGGATGGAAATGAGATCACAGCAAGCACAGACCAGAGCAGTGCTGAATTAAAGGGTTCAGCTCGGAAGTTCCCAGGTTTCATCTCCAGCTGCTGCATGGCTGCTCTTCCTAACCCTTGGCTCTCTCCTCTCCAGATTCTCAGACCCTGCTGTCCTCTTCTTCCCAGCTCCCCAGCCTGCAGATTCCACCAACAGCTCCCTTGGACACACACAACCAGCAGAGCAGATGTGCTGGCAGATCCTGTGACTGGACTAATCTCAACCAGAGTCCCTTGGCATAGAAAAAAGAAGCTGCTCCATACCACATAAAGTCATGAAACAAGATCTTGTTTGTCACTCTAGACCAAGGAGGTGTAGCAGGCACATTAAGCATTAATCTAAAACTCTTCTGTCATCTTCAACTCAAGCTTTGTCAAGTGTTAGCTGAACCTTTATTTTAGAAGTGTGGAGTCAGCTTTGGTCTTTTAAATTTTTTTTTTAAATCAAAATCCCACCCTCTGCCTGTAATGTTACTGTGAATAAACAATGTTACTTTAGGTTTTTATTTACCATATGCAATTGCACATGTTTTAAAGATAAAATAGAATTACTACAGTGTTTTAAAAGTCCATATCCAGTTTAATAAGAGACTAGTTTATTCCTCTTTAGTAAGAGTCATTAGACATCTTTTAACTCCCACTAATTACTTTGTTTTTGGCAGACATTAGTGTTTCCTCCTCCTGCTTTTCTGAATAAATCTGAAATTAACAAGTCAATAAACTGACATATTTACAGTAAAAATAACTCGGCTCCCCTGTCTTCTTCCTCCCACTTCTCATATCTCTCAGCAGATGAAAAGGTCATCATTCACCTACAGGCTTTACACACACTGGTGGGGACTTGGGCACTTTCCCTTTGCATCAACCTCATCTCAAGTTGAGGACCTGATATTACAGAAGCTGCTCCTGTCATCTTAGGTTTTGATTAATTACTTTAAATAGTTTAGAAACTGGAGCAATGCTTCTTTTGAGAAAAAGATATCTGAGAGAGAAAACATGAGCTGCTTCAGTGAACTCCAATTGCTGTGTGAAGTACACAGTCATTAAATGCTCCAGGAGCTGCTTTAATTTAAACCTGGAAAGAGAAAAGCATTGGAAAAGGGCAGTTTTGGTGTACCAATTAAAAAATGATGCCTTAAATCTTTAGACCTTTCTTTCCAACTTACATAACTGAGATGTATGGGGAAAACTAGGGCAGCAAGCATCACCTCAGACATGGAGACAGTTCCCAAACCCTGGCACTTTGCTGCTGTGCCAGGGAAGGAGGCAATCTCCAGTGGCTGAGTGATGCTGAGGAGTTCCGACAGGCTGTCTTTGGCAAAGTACCCACGCTCTCAACACTACCTTGACATGCCAAGGGCACTTAAAAAAATCACACTGAAAAGTAGATGTCCAAGTCCTCCAGCTCACTCCAAACTTCCACAGGAGAATCGAGGCTGGAATGGAACTGCTGCTCAAACAGTACCAGATGCAGAATGCAACTGGTGAGCAGTGTTTGGGCATTTTGTCTTACTGCAAAGGGAATTGTCTGAGCAGGATTCTCAGAACTGCAAAAGCAAAACAAAGCCTTTAGTGTGCAGAAAGGTTAAAAGCCTTTCTGTTGTGCAGAAAGATTAAAAAGGAAATGAGAGTTCTCTTTTCTGAGATGAGGAAATCCCCCCAAACCTACGGCACATGCAGAAACATGCATGTCAAATGTAGAGGAAAGGAAAAGCACAGGAACTGCAGCTCTTCCACAGTCTGGGGAGATCACTGCTGGTAACAAGTGCTTGGCTTGTACATCTGACACCCCCCTGCACATATGGCACAGCTTCACTTTTGATTGGGACAGAAGAGATCTTTCTAGAAGCAGTGGATTGTCCATTAGGCCATCAAGCCATCACGGGGTTGGAACTCTCAGACTCACACGGCAGAGCAGGAACAGAGAGCATTATTAAGCAATTATTTCTTTAGTTGTAATGATGAAAGACTTCAGGGCTGAAGTACACAGTTCATAAATTAGTGCAAAGACAGCCAGCCTATAAATTGGAAGCTAGTTGGTTAAAACTAAATACAACCGTATTAACTTTCTTCTGTAAATTACTTACTTTCTGACAGTAAATTACTTGTCATTATTGATTCTTCCTGAAAGAAGAGTCTCAAGGTCTGCAAAAATATTTCTCAAGAATTATCATAATATTTAAACACTAAACTAAACCAAAAATGCTTTACAACACACGAGGTCAAATCTCATTAACCCAAAAGCCATACACACATTTAACTCATTAGCTTGTATGAATAAGAAATTTCCTCTTTTCCCATCTCACAGCTACAGCTGCTCTGCAATGACTCCAAAAGCCCAAAAAGGACATGGATAACTCACACAGCTTTTATCCCATTAGCCACGGTCTGCAGTTCTCATAATCATTAGCTTTGAAGTGCATTAAACAAACCAGAACACGACCTTAGAGCTGATATTTTAACCACACCACATAAGAACAATTCTTTATCACAGATACTTCATTAAGGCCACCAAACAAGATGCTATTGAGAACTACCCAAGCCACAAGCAGACAAGGAACTATTCTCACATTGCTTTATAGCTACAGACCTTCACCAATACAACCTTCCTAGTGACTGCACTGAGGTATTTAAACCTGAAATAAACACATTCTTAATGGGATCAATACATCTGTACATCCCTGTCATTTTGCAATGCTTCAAATGCCAAGTACAGAGGGAAAATAAGCACCAAAAACGTCCCTGTTATTACTGAACTAGGGGATTAATTTTTTTGTCTTGAAGTGGCTACAGTTTTAAGTCCTGGACTATTTCACAAAGACATTGACAGAAAATGTGTCCTCCTGTCAATTCAATAATTCAAGACTCAAAGTATTTCCCTCCCTCCTACAGGAATACATGGTATGTTATTTTCCCCACCTCTACGTTCTCCTAATGTTTAATCATCCAGTTCACAAGACCATGTGGGGAAGACAAATTAAACCCAAATTTTTTTAAGGGATTCCCAAATTAAACAACTCTGTTTTTTTCATACATACAAAGTATGTATATATTCATAAAGACACATTTATCACTAATTACAGCTGACTACACAGACATCTTTCCATACCATCTGCCCATTATATTGTATCAGAGACACACAAGCGATATAAAATAGAGAAAACCAAACATTAACTTTGGAAACCATGCTTACACACCAATTTTTAACGTTATTTTGAACACACAGCTTAATTCAGATAAGGACAGCCTGAAGACTCAGTACAGGACAGATGTACCCTATACTAATTCAGCCTGTACTTAACACAGACAGAATAATGTATTGCCCACACAGAACACAAATTGCTAGAAATTATTTTAAAAGGCATGCCAACAATGTGTCTTCACTGATGATGAGCAGCCCAAAAAACAAATTTGAAATTTTGAGAAGTAAAGCATTAGTTGCAACAGCCTTTAAAGAGCGGGGAGTAGTCAAATCTTGCTGTGAAGAATTCTACCAGCCCTAACCCATTTTCAGGGCTACGTGCTGTGATACACAAGGTTATAAACTGAACTAAGCTACACATAAATACAACATTTACATCAACAGAATAAATTTCAAGAGAGTTGTTACAATAATAGTGTTCCTAGAACTGTTCACCCCTGAATATGAAAGGAGATGACTGACACGTTCATTAATAACTTTCATCTACGTGTGAGCAAATCCCTGACAATGGCAGATGAAGAGACAAACTCAGAGCAAATTTAAAACTCCCAGCTCAAATTGGACTAGAGGATGTGAAAATACAGGACAGGCAGTCTCATGAGGTCAAATTTTGGAACTCATGACTGCCTTTAACAGGAAAGTTTACACTGCCACAAGCCTTCACATTGCATTACATCTTAGGCTGCCCTGTGTAATTCTGTAGACAACCCATACCCTAAAAAAAACCACTATCACCCTTTTCTGCTCCCTCCCTTCCCTTGGCAATTATTCCTCATCACACTCAACCAAGCCAGAGTAATTCTAAAAAACACAATGGATATAAAATAACAAAGTGTGAATCTGGTCCAAGCCTCATGGTCCAAGCCCAAGAACTCCAACCAAGACCTGACAGAATCCGGAAAAGTATCACAAAATTGATGGAAGAGGTAACTATCTTAAGTTTTAGCAGCTCTATGACTGCAGCTTTGTAGCTTTATTTAAAACATACTAATTTCACTGAAAGGACAAATAACCATTAAGCAGACATTTGGCTCAATCTATGCTCCAACATTTTACTAAACACCTCTCCCCTACACAGAAGGGCATCATTTTCCGTTAGAACAAATCACCAGATCACATCAAAAATGAGGGGAAAATTGAAGAAGCTGAGCTCAAAGGTGCTTAACAGTACACAACTCATATGCATGATGCAGGTTTTAAGCAGCCCTTTAATACCAGGAAGCGTGGAGTGTTTGATATGTGAGGGATCTGATTAAAACAAAACAAGGTGGTATGGGAAAGAGAAAATTCACATGTGTAACAATCCAGGTGCCTTTTTTTTCTATTTTTCCCCCACCCAGAGCCCTTGCCCACCCCGAAGGTGGAGATGTGGATGGGTGACACACGGACACCTGCACATCATCCCTCTGCTCCCAAAGGCACCCAACTCTTCCCACCCTGCCAGCAGCACTGCAAGAACTTACAGCCAATGCCGGACAAGTTTAATGCTTCATTCTCATGCTCACATCGGGGAATTCAGTGCCTTAACGTTAGGTAGAAGGGATGAGCATTTTTAAAAAGCGATCGCTAACAGCGATACATCAGAAATGCAAATTCGGACCTAGAACTGAGTTGATGCTTTAATATTAATATTAAATTTTAATCGCTAAGCTCTTCCTACAACGTAATTCGAAACTTCAAACCTCAAAGCTCACTAAGAGCAGAACCACCGCGACCAACAACGCCCAAGTTTAGTTCTTTTAATGGCCAACACTCGGGGCGCACAGACGGTGTGCGGCGCGCCGAGCGAGCCGCCAGGACGGGGCTGCCACAGGCGGGCGAAGCCCCTGACTGGCGGGCTCTGGAAGCCCAGCTGCGGGCTCTGGAAGCCCAGCTGCGGGCTGGGAAGGGTCCGGGCGGCCGCAGGGACCCGCGGGACGCCGCGGGCGGGTTCTGGGGCAGGGCACCGCGACGCTTCCCTCACCCGAGCACAACTCCGCCGGGGCGCGGGCTGAGCTGCGCGGGGCCGGACAGAGAGCGCGTCCCTCCCTGGACGCCCGCAGCAGCCGAGCGAGCACCAGAGGGGCTCCTGGGCTTGCCTGCCTCTCCCCGCCGGTTATCCCACGTCGGAGGAGCAGCTCTGATCCCGAACGCCTCCTCTCCCACCGCAGCGGGCGCAGCCCGTCCCTGCCTCCCGCCCTACCTCCGGCGCCGAGGGAACGACGGCGACCCCCGCGCGGGCAGCGGCTCCTCCGCACCGCCGCTACTCCGCCACGGAGCTCCGCTCGGTGTAAGAAACGAGCCGGAGCCGGCCGGTTTATCTGGTCACGCAGCCCCGCGAAGGGACGGGCGCACTC
>JAYDZK010000016.1:3242081-3262596 GCA_034509185.1 Euphonia xanthogaster | reverse complement strand
TGCCCTGCCCGGCTCTCGCGGGCTGGACGCGGGGCCCGCCGCGCCCTCCGGGGCTGCGAGAGGGGCGGCCGGGCTGAGGAAGCGGCTGAGGGCGGCCTCGCCGTGCGGGGAAGGTGCGTGGGGTGTCCCTTCCCCTCCCGGCCGGGCGGTGACCTCCTTCCTCCGGCCCTGAGGCAGCGCCGAGGGCTTGTCCTTCTCCCCGCCCTTCCCGCGGCCGCGGGGTTGGGGCCTGGCCCCGCTCCGGGGTTCCCGGCCTGGTGCTGGTTCGCTCGGCCCGGGCCCGGCGGGCGCAGGCCCGGATGGGTTTTATTTTTCTGTGTATTATTTTTAGTTCGTCCTCTCGGAGAGGAGCGCTGTCAGGTGGCTGCGGCGGGCAGGGAGAAAGGGCTCCTCGGCTCCTTCCCCCTTCCTGCGCCAGGGGAGGTGTAGGTTGAACATTAGGAAGAAATTATTCACAGAAGGGGTGATTAGACATCGGAATGGGCTGCCCTGGGAGGTGGTGGAGTCACCGTTCTTGGAGGTGTTTAGGGAGAGGCTGGACGTGGCAGTCGGTGCCGTGGTCTGGTTGACAAGGTGGTGTTTGTTCAAAGGTCAGACTCGATGATCTTGGATGTCTTTTCCAGCCTGATTGATTCTGGGATTCCTTCTCCGCAGGCTCCCCCCCGGCTGTGCTCCCCTTGGGGACTGAGCAGTCAGGGCAGGTGTTCAGGGCTGTCCCATTAAGTTGCTCACTGAACTGGTGAGTTGGGTTGGTGTTTTTCCTGTAGCTCTCACATACTGGGTGGCTGAAGCCTCGTGCTGCTCCTGTTATCAGAGGAATTAATTCTCCTCTGGTATTTGTTCACACGTTGGAATGCATTTTTGTCCCTTTGGAACTGTGTCATACCCATTTGTGTTTGGGAAGGTAATGGCTTCACTTTCGCATTCCCAAAGAGGTGAAAAAGAAAGAGAAACGGGGATTTGTTGTTGTGGTTACATATTCCAACATTTGTGACCTATTTCAGTTATGCTGTATAACAGTTCTGGTGTTGTTGACTCTTGGAACTGGAGCACAGGCTGTAGGGTCTCATGTGAGACACACCGGGTGTATTGGGACAGATTAAATCACTTCCATTTTGAAGTCCAGCAAAAGAACACGGACTAATTATAAGCCTGACTTCACGCTAGGCTTGGTTTTTGTTTTTTGAGTTGATATGGTTCTAAAAATAGACATCTTGGATTTATCACAGGTCTGTGTCATTTCTGAATTAGTCATAGAACTGCTCTTACAGTTATCAAATGCATAAGCAGTTCTGCATTGCCAGAGTGAATTTCACTGCAGGTGACTGTTACATGTGTGTAGAGATGTTTGAAAACTGCATTTCTGCTCTGGTGAGAGGCATTTGAAGACATTTTCAAACTTCAGTACTATTTGCTGGTGACATTCCTTTCATTGACTCTGCAGTGAAACTATTTGGTGTAAGAATCAGCAGGATTTGGAATCAATTCAGTAGGATGCCTTTTAAGTCTCTTTGCATCATTGCTGATTATAAAATACAGACTGTTATCCTAATACTTGATCTGTATGCTAATCCCAGTGAATCACCCATACTCAGCTTTAAAAAGAAGGAAGGTAATTCTGTATCTGAAACACAAAGCTTTGAAGCTTTGTATCAAATAATCTAAGTTATACAATGGGAAATAATTGCAATTGATAATTAAAATACAGTGGCAGGTAAGGTAACATCTGACCAAAAAAAGATGTGTGGGTTAGGGTATTTTTTTTAATTCAAGTGACCATTAATGACAGAAACAGAGTTACCAAGACAGGTCTGGGGTGTGTATATAGTTAAAAGAGCAAATTCTGCTTTTTTTTTTTTTTTTTTTTTACTTCCATAAACTTTACAACCGCAGTAGTAAATTATCTACACTCCCTCCTCCCATGCACATTGTTCTTACATTTTGATTCGAGCTCTGTCTCTGAATTCAGGTGGAATTTATGCTGTTATTTCCCTCCCCCCACTCTTTCTTCCTGGACTTGAATGAATTTTTCTGGTAACTCAGGGATCTCAGATCAGGTTAAAGGCAACACCTCTTCTTGAATCCTCCCTGCAAAAAGTGGAGCAGAACCTCTTGGCAGTAAGGTAGTCTTTTCTAGCAGGAATGGAGCTGTGATTTTTTGCTAGAAGCCAACCACTGAAATAATAATATTTGTAATCACTGCCTTGGGCCTTGTTCCTCTGTAGTATTTTTCTAGAAAAGAATATTAATGTCTAAGCACTTCCCAGATCTAGGGTAGATGGAGCCTGGAGAAGGGAATAGAGACAACATCAGTGCAGAGGTAGATCTGCTGATGACAGGGCTGAAACCCTGCCAATTGATACTAAATATTTCTGTTGGTTTAAAACTTGAAAAGTTGAAATCATGAGAGTGTGCTCTCTTTGCTTTAAGCACTGCTTCAGAAGATTGTATTACACAAACACCTTTCTTTGATGGAAACCTCTTCAGCCTGGCCTGGGAGCAGGTGTGGATTTGGGGAAGATCCTGCCTGCTGTAGTTCCCTGGGGATGGTTGTGTTCTTATTAAGCAGCTCTGCTTGATTTAAGTGCATGACCAAAAGTCTGTCAGTAAATGACACACATTAGAGAAAGCAAATTGTCACCTTAGACACTTACAATAGTGGTTGTACATGTGGGAAGTGTGGTGGTTTGTGCTCTTCACCCTTCTTGGCAGGAGTTGGGTTTTTGGTTTTTTTTTTTCTGATAAAGTTCAGTTGAATGATTTAAAATGTCATTGGGTGGCTATGGGGGAATAGGTCTGTCAAAGAACCTTTCCAAATCTATTCTTCATCTAAAATATACCAGCTCTCTCCATGTTTGCTGACTGGCTGGGATCATATTTTAGTGCTGAGACTTAAAGGTTAGAATGTAAGATTTATCCTGACAGTGAAAGCACATATTCCATGTTAGTGCATCTCTTGGAATCCAGCCTGGTGTGTTTGATGGGTCAGGGCTGAGCAGTCAGGCTTGTATTAACTGTATTATCTTAGCACAGTTGACAAATCCAGCTTCTGTTTCAATTCCTGTATCGTTCTGTCCATTCTCTCCCAGGACTCTCATTGCACACCCAGGGATTTGGGTCTGTGGGGTCCCTGTAACACAAAGGAGGATCAGGCTGACACTCAGCTCAGTGTTTGGCAGTGTCCTGCTGCCTTCTCCTCATCTGCCCCCTCAGACCAATTAACAAGTTTGCCAGCAGAGTAACACCTTTTCTGCATCTTACAGTTTTCCAGGATTTTCTCAACTCTACCACTCCACTGTGCTGTCCTAATAAATCACATTCTAATGGAATCTTATCCCCACCTTTTTTGAGAGTGTAAAATAAACCAGATGACAGATGAAACTAGGGTAAACTCCTCTCAAAGAAAAGGCTCTTTTGGGGTTGGAAGAACTGAAGTTAAGCTGTGAGAAGACACTGTCAGGAAGTCTGGCAGCTGTGCAGAGCTGCTTTTGATCACATCCTAAAAGAACTGCTGAAAGCTCCTCCTTGCTGCCAATAACATGCATTAAATTTTGGCTTGAGTCAGGCCATTTTGAAGGTTAGTGAACTTGCTGATAATTGATCTAATTAGAACAGAAACTTCAGTTTTCACGAGGATTTGGTCCCTAATCAGGATTGAGACCACCTTCAAGGGTATTTGGATGTGCTTTAGTGCAGCTATGACAAACTGACTTTCAGTAACACTATGAACACAGAGTTTTTATGAAGATACTTATTCTTTCTATTTAACACTAGCAAAGACTGAAGTGAATAAGTTGCATCCAAAAGATGTGAAGTTGATTCCTAACTGTAAAGATAAACAGTTTGAGAATTTTAGCAGTCAGGTCCTTCATGACACTGTGATGCTTCCTAGTGTATCTTCTGGAAAACAGGAAGATTTCTGAAATAATGAACAAGCAGTGGGATAAATTGAATATATTTCTTTTCATACCTTGGCAACAAAAGCATTTGGTGTTCTTAAATATTTCTTGTGTGCCCATATATATAAACCCACCTCTTCAGTTGCAAAATTGGGATCCTTTGTGTTAATATAAATCCAAGTGTTGTATTTTTTTTAGGAGTGTCAGTGTCTGGAAAAGGGGTAATAGATAATGTATAATTGTTTTTATATGAGGGTTTTAACTGTACCATGGATTAGTAACAATAGCTTATGGTTCTTCAGGAGAAAATGAGTTCTTCATGGTAGCTCACAGTGCAATAGGTTTTCATCATCATAAAAATCCATCATTTCACTTAGTATTTCCTTTTGTGTGTGTGTGGATACTGCTAACCCATAAAAACAAAGTAATTATATCTAATGGCAATTTTGTCCTTTTTTGCCCTTCTTCCTGTGATAAAAATCTTCGGGGTAGAACAGTGTTCAGTGACCTGATTTATCTATTTACGAAACTTACTCTGAGACTACAGATAAAAACGTGCTGTAAATTCATCTGTGAATGCAGATGGTGCTTGTCAGGTGTGTGAGTGGACATCCACTGAACTTCCAGAAAGGAGGAATTCAACAGCAAAACAAGCAGATCTCCATCCAGCAGGGAATACACATGGATAATAAATGGGACAGCTTGTACCTGCAGTAGGGAGTGAAAACTTGTTCAAACAAGTTCCCTCCCCCCATGTGAGCAGACCTGGCATGAATTTATGTAACTGAAACAAGTTCTTGGGAAAACACTCAACTTTTTGAGGAATGATGAATATTCACTTGTATTCCTCCATGTTCTTGACAGCTGTAAAATACCAGGGGTGGGTGATAAAGTTGTGAGACCCCTGATTATTGCAGTTCCATCCCTGTGGATGGATTTCATTCATCCAGACCCCCTTTCTAAAGCCTCAGGAATCCTTTTCTGGGGCTGGAGGAATCAGCTCATCTGTGGCACTTTGAGGCTGGAACAGCAAGAGGAGCAAAGTGAGGTTTTGCAGTAAGCAGTCCATGTTAGAAGACTTGTATAAAGTTTTTACTGTAGTCTTGTTGAATTTTTCTTCAGCTTTTACTGTTCCCAAAAGAGAAATGCACTATATTTGTAGTCAGCCAGTTTCTTCTCTGTGCTGACTCTAAT
The DNA here is from genome assembly GCA_034509185.1 of Euphonia xanthogaster. Lineage (NCBI taxonomy): Eukaryota > Metazoa > Chordata > Aves > Passeriformes > Fringillidae > Euphonia > Euphonia xanthogaster. The sequence continues at coordinate 3,257,503 of JAYDZK010000016.1, read as the reverse complement.
CAGTAACAAATTTCACTTGTATAATTATGGCCAAACAATTATAGTTCTGCTCTGGACAAAAAATACCTGTTCTTCTGTTTAAACAGCCTGAACATCTTTAGCCAGTGCACAGCATAATGAGGAATATGGCTTGAGGAAACGTCTTGGCATGTTCTTAACCTGTTCATACTCTCAGGAAGTGATATTGATTGTTGGAGTAGTTTCTGCTGTTTCTTATAATTTCACTCTTTTCACTTCTTACTAAAATGTCAGTAAATTACATAGACATACAAATGCCAGGTGTCTGGAGCTTGCTAGGAGAAAAAAAGTCCTTCCTCTGGTGCATTAAATCCTCCAAGCAAATCTAAAAATTAAAAAGCTTAATAGCTTTCTTTTTATCTTTATTTCTGTCTTGGACTTCATGTCTTTAAACTCAATTATGTCATATAAAATATTTTTTAAAGAATCTGATTAATAGAAAATACAGCAGGCTGGAACCAGGAGTTTTTATCAACTGTAAGGTGACCTTTTTTCTTTTCCACATGATTTCTGGATCTGAGCAGTCATCCTTCCATGTTGGATATGATGAGCTGGGCTGGGTGGAGAACTTCCAAAACAGAGGTTCAGTTACTGGAACAATAATTTTCCATTGAGTTAACATAGCTGGTGACACACCCTGAGTGGAAACATGACTTCAGCTTATATAAAACCAAAGATGTACTGTTCACATTCAGATGGGTGGAGAGTAAGCACTGATCTCCAGCAGAATCACAGCTTGATGCATATGCAAAAATATGGAGTATTTATAAGTAGTTTTAATAGTCACAATGCATCTGGATGAGGCTTGGGCTGCATATAGTCCTTTCCAAGTTTTTCCTGGATGGGAGTTGTCAGGAACCTTATGCTGCTGCCTGTGAGTGGTGGCAAGATGTTTGTAAATAGCACATAAAATCCCTGCTTTAAGGAAAATTGATTCCATAAGAACTTGAAGGGAAAAACACCTGGGGTAGCACCTTTTCTTTAAAATGCTCATTTAATAGATTTCAGTTAGGGTTTTGAAGTTACACCAAGTGGTCATTCCATGTTTACTTGACCCATGTAATTAGAGATCCCTGGTTTCTACACAGTAGAACTCACATTGATCTGTGCCTTGTCATTTCTAGAACCTGTCCCTCTCGAGCATTTGTAATTGTGTGTTTGTTTTCTCTTTTCTCACACACCCTAAGGGCAATAGATTTCCCAAGTTCTTCAAGTATTCTTGCACAACGAGGAAAAAGAAGAGACATTTCAGTGAATGAGGAGTTTTTTGCTTCTATAGTGTTTTCCTTGAGAAGTGGCTCTTTGAATGAGGATGACAATGGAAGAGATGAAGAATGAAGCAGAGACCACTTCTATGGTTTCCATGCCTCTCTATGCTGTTATGTACCCTGTCTTTAATGAGGTGAGCTCCAGTAATCCCCTTTATTTTGGGAAATGAGGCCACAGTAGCATGCTGTTCATCTTGGGAAAGCTTTGTCTAACATATCTCTCTGCATTGTTTCACCTTTCTTGCCATCAGTAGTTTCATGCTTATCAAAGCTTGCTGGTTGTCTTGGTCCTGAGCTTTTCTCTTACCTTTAACACAGGATTTTCACAAAAATGCCAGCTGTGGTATTCTCTGGCAGGAAATAGCACACAGTCAAACCTGTGAACAGCTTGATGCATTTTAATTTTACTGCTAATGGTTGTAATTTAGTATTATTTTTTTTCTGAATATCAGAGATTGCCAAGATGTTCTCACAATTTTCTGTTGGACTTTTGCTGCAAACTACATCCAGTGATTTTTGTTTTCATTTATGGGGGGAACTCTTTCCTTTGGGGTGAACTTTATAGTATCTCTGAAGTGAGACCAGCAATTTGAAAGCTTCTGTCAATCCCCCTTCCCATTCTGCTTTATGGGGCAAGGTGTGATTACTTGACTTGTTTTGTTCTGATAACAACAGAATGCTAATAATTAATTCTAAACTTTTCTTGCAGCTAGAAAGAGTAAATCTGTCTGCAGCTCAGACACTGAGAGCAGCTTTTATTAAGGTGAGAAGTAACTTGCACTTAAAAATGGTTGTTTCAAAAGTAAGCTGTGTAAGATAAAGCTAAAAGGTCAGCTCTCTTGTTTCCTTGTCTTTTTATCCGAGACTTCATCCTTGATCCAGTAGTCTAAAAATAAAGTGGACAATTGCATGAACTGGAAGTTTGAGATGTCATGAGTAGAAAACTGAATGAGCAATTTTAAACAGACTCTTCTCTTGTCCATATAGAACAAAAGCTTAAATGAGGGAGCAGTCAGTGAATAAATAATCAGCTTAGTCTAAAACCCACAAGATTTGTAGAATAGGCTCTCATGAGCAATAGGCACGTAGCAGACTTTGAAATTGGTTTACAAAGTGAGTGGTAATGAGATTTTTTTGTGGTTGAAGTTCAGTGTTTGTGTAGAAATACAGCAGTAAATGGAAAAAAAAGATTCTTCTGACTTTTCCATTGTATTCCTAAGGAGTGGAAATACAGATATTCCTTTACATTGCTTTATTGAAGTGGTGATCTTTTCAAATATTGAAACAAAGTAAAGGCAGGCATGACATATCTGAGCTGTGCAAATCTGGGATACTTCCCTGTTCCTGCACTTAAATCTAAATGTACCTTGATGGGCTGAAGTCTCAAAGTGAGCTCCTGCAAGCGTGGGCTGGTTTTGTGTGTTTTCACAATTGGTGGGAAGGAGCTAAGCTGGATGCAAATAATGTTAAACTGAGATGTTGGTAAAAATGGTAGTGCCAGCTAAAAAGCCCATGGAGGCTCATTTTTCTTCCACACAGAGCAGTTTTCTGGTAGCAGCACAGGTGATGTGAACAGCTCCGGTGTTAATCCAGCTCTGTACTTAGATATGTCATCAATCAAAAGCTGGGTTTTTTCTGAAAGTAATTCCCAGATGATGTCTGAGCATATGATGTGATTCATGAGAGGCACATTTATAAATGTCATGGGGAAGGTGGGGGAGTAGCACCTGTGTTGGAGTGAGTTAAATTCCAGGGGATACCATATCTTTGTCTCAAAGCTTGGTGTTTATGAAAATATAACAGGATAGAAACATTTATTAAAACCTTTCTTACTCAAATTAAAATGAGTGCAAGGGCTTATTGGAAAAGTTGCTTATATAAAACCAGTGATGTAATCCAAGAAAAATTAATTTTGTAGTGGAAAAATGTTTTTAATGTAGTCTACTGGTCTAAAGCCATTAGACATTCAAAATTCTAGCAAACTCCTGCAGTATCTGAAGCAATTTACATGAAAATCTTGGTGCTTGCAATGTCCAGGTCTTGCATATTTAAACATATAAAATTTCTCTGCTTTACAGGCTGAAAAAGAAAATCCAGGTCTTACACAGGACATCATCATGAAAATTCTGGAGAAGAAAAGTGTGGATGTGAATTTCACAGAGTCTCTTCTGCGTATGGCAGCTGATGATGTAGAAGGTAATAAAGCCTGTGTTGGATAACTGTATTTTTAATTACACTGTTAACTAGGAACATGCAATTCTCTATTTCTTTTTTTTTTTTTTCAGAAGAGATTATTTGTTTCTTAGTAGAATTTTTTCATCATGGTAGAAGAAAATTTGTATTTTTGAATACTGCTATTGGAGAAATTAAATCTCCCTGAAAACCACACTTTACTAATAAGAGAAGGAAAGAAAGGAAATGAATGTTCAGAAATATGTTTTTATGAATGTTCAGAAATATGTTTTTATGGGTGCATAGTTCACCTTTTGCAATGCTAACAACCAGGAAAAGGCAAATATGGAGTATAACATCCTCTTTTTATTTTCCTACTTCAAATTAAAAGCAGCAGTTACACTGTCACAGAAGGAGAATATACTGCAGGCTTTAAGTTATTTTAATACTGAATTTGATGACTTTAATGCCTCAAATAAAGTAAGATGGGCTCTTTTTCCACCATGCAGTAATGAAGGTGACTGTTGCACTGTCCTGATTCACACAGGAGTTATTCACTGCAGTTCTCTGCTAGTTGCTGGCTGTTTCTGTGCTGTTCACCTTCAAATTCACCCTGGCAATCCTGCTGGATTTTGTGTCGTGTTTTTAGCTGTCACTACTGACCTGGGGACAAACTAATGGTGGTTTTGAATATGTTCTTTTTGCCAGAGTATATGATTGAAAGACCTGAACCTGAATTCCAAGATCTTAATGAAAAGGCACGAGCACTTAAACAGATTCTTAGTAAGATTCCAGATGAGATCAATGACAGAGTGAGGTTTCTTCAGACAATCAAGTAAGTACAATATGATGGATTTTGCTGCAGGTCGAGAGGTCAGACTTACTGTATTTAGGTCTGAATGTTGAAATTCTGTAGATGTAGCAGCATTGTTCCCATTGCCAGAGAGCCTTGATCCCATTTAGAAATGATGAGGATGTTACTTGACCAAACTTGCTGGTTCCAAGGCTGAATTCCCAGGATGCTGCTGTGGCTCTCTGCATTTGGTCTCCTCCATCATGTCTGACGCTTCCTCTGTGGAGACTGCCCTGAAAAATCCTTGACTGCTAGAAAGGGATTCAATTCCAGCATTCCATGGGAATGGATGCTGTTATCTCCTGAGGATATTGAAATTCTCTTTTTCTTGCCCAACAGGGACATTGCAAGTGCAATAAAGGAGCTCCTTGACACAGTAAATAATGTCTTCAAGAAATACCAGTACCAGAACCGGCGGGTACGTGCACCAGCTCTTCATCCAGTATTTCTAATAGCAGCACAAGAGGCATCCTTTGCATCCAAGGATGAACAGCAGAGCTTAGCTGGTCAATGAAACCATGCTTTAACAAGAGAATGGTTGTATGACAGGTCTCAGGAATTCTAGAGGAAAAAAAATATTCCTCTTTGTTTCTTCTAAAGGAAAAAGAAAACCAAAAATTTTTGTTCCCGATGTAACATTAATTAATTTTCTGATCAGTTTAACCTCAAGTTTCTCACTGTACCCAGAAATATGTGAACTAAGACTCTGTTCCTGGTGGTTTTGTTTTTGTAGGCACTTGAGCACCAAAAGAAAGAGTTTGTAAAATACTCCAAAAGTTTCAGTGATACTCTGAAAACCTATTTTAAAGATGGAAAGTAAGTATGCTTTTGTCCTGTTGCTTCAACGATTTACATAATGACTAACAGGAAAATAGGACAGGCAGAAACTGCCTTTTTTAGGAGTTGCCTAATTATTTCTTTACCTATCCTCTCATTACCGTGGCTGCTTTAAAATGCTGCTTCTTTGCCTTTGAGGAAAGGGAAAATTGTTAAATTCACCACCATGTAGCACCCATGTGTGGTGTTAGTTTTGAATTTGAATGAGAAGTTCAGTTTCCTGGCCCTGTGTGGGTTTTCTCAGTGCATATACAAGGACAAAGAAATTATGAATTATTTTGTTGAGAAAAGTAATTTACCTATTTGAAGTATCATTTGCAAATACAAAACATCTGTGCAGGGTTCTCTTTGATTTACATTTTTATTGGCATTTCTTTATAGACCCTCACAGTATCTGGAATGGTTCAGCTGAATCTTTTTCTAGCTGAGCATTTTAGCCCTCAAACTGAGGCTTGTTCCAGGTCTTCACCTTGGGTTTTGCAGTCACTATTCCTGTATAATTCACTGCAGTTGTTCTTTTGGAGGATGAGTGGATCCACCTCAGATTCTGACAGTGCCAAAGTGTTCTGTTTTAAAGATGGAACCAACTTTGATGTCAGCTCTTGTTGAGCTTGGCAAAGGCTGAGAGCACCCAGGAGATCCTGCATTACTAAAGGAGAGAAAAGTCTTGAGACCAGCTGGGAGTACAGTTCTGCTCCCATCAAAGCATTCTTGTTTTTCTCTCCTTTTCATGGAACTGGGGCTAAATTTGATACCAAAATAAGAAGTTTAGGCTTTAGTAGCTTTGATTCCTGGATAGAAGTACTGTGTGTTCTGGCCTTAAGCTTAAAGTGTGTCAATTATTTGCAGTAGTGTAAGAAATTCCATCATGTATTTCCCATCCTTGGGAAGTCAGGAGGAATTTCTGTCTGTCTGAGCTGCACATGGGGTGAGATCCCTGCTCCCCCCAGCACTAAACACAAGCCATGCTCAGGCGTCATTTCTGAGCTGAAAAATTCAGTGACCCCACACCTTTCTGTGCAGAAGGTAACTAAAATAGCGTGTTGCTGTCACATGTGGGCACGTTTAGTATTCCCTGAGGGAAGAGTTGCCAATTCTGGAATTCCTGGCGGGGTGAAGAGCTCAGCTTTGGAAAGGTGTTTAACAGTCAGAGTCAGAAAATGGCTGTGACCTTAAAGATCATCTGGTTCCAAGCCCCAGTCATCTGCTCCATGGTTTTCCCTTGGTTATCTGAATCCCAGAAGGAAAGGATTGAGATGTCAGTGATGATAGGGAGCCAAATTCTTTTTAAATTCCTGCCAAACCAACACAGCCTTCCTGGGATTAGCTATGCAAATGAGGCTGGCTGGCTGCCAGCAGGGAGCTTCAGGTAGGTCAGTGCAGGGTGGAACATCCCTGTGCTTCCAATTCTCCAAGCCCAGATGCCAGTGATGCTGGGTTTCTCCACTGCTGTGTTTCTAGAAGTGTCTGAAGCAATATTCTTCTCTTTCCACAGGGCAATAAATGTGTTCATAAGTGCCAACCGACTAATTCATCAAACCAACTTGATACTCCAGACCTTCAAAACTGTGGCCTGAAAACTGTATATGTTGAGAGTTGTACTTTTCAATGGTGGATAGGGTACCTTTATATGTAAATTTTAAAGTTTTGACTGTATAAATTATCAGCCCCTCTCGAGGGGCCTAATGCAGGATTTTGAATGGGATTATTGCCATCTTACACCATATTTTTGTAAAACATTGTAGCTTAATCATAATCTCACAAGAAAGATTTTGCATCACTTTTTGCTATTATCATTCTTTTCAGAATTATAAGCCAAAAGAATTTACGCCTTAATGTGTCATTATGTAACATTCCTTACAAGAATTGTAAATATTTGGTGTTCTGTTTCTGACATTTTAACTTGAAAGCGGAAAACTGCAAGATTATGTATTTAACAATATTGGTGGCAAATATTCAATAAATAGTTTACATCTGTTAGACTGTCTTTTTGTATGTGAACAAAAGTGCATAACTCATCTTTCTAGAACTGCAGAACATTCATTCAATAGAAAAAGAAATTAAAATTATTTGGGTGCTTAGAGCTACCGGGAGTTCAAATCAGTGTAAAATGAGGGGTTTTCCTTAAAACTGAGATTTTGGCTGTTATCTAGACCAGAATATCAGAATAATTATATTAAAATGTCTTTGAGAAAGTAATAAATAAACCCAGAAGTGAGATGTGCTTTTGTTTTTGATAGCAACTAGATCTCACTTCTTTCTTAGTCTTCTGTTAGTGGCGAGTTAACAGGTTTTTTTACTCCTAGGCTTTTCCAAGGTTTGGAGCACAGGTTTATTTGAAATATATGCAGCAAAGATTGAATTTAAAACTATTCAGATAAGTGGGTTTGAATTTGTCCCCTTTGGGAGGGAGGAGGATTGGAGCTAGAACTCTTCCAGGTAGCACTAGTGATATCTATACTATGCATGCCATAAGGCAACTTTGTTTTTTCAGGGAATTGAAATCATGTGAGACCTCGACTGACAAACCTTGGCTGTGTAGATGGTTAAGAGCTGCTGCTGGACAGGTGGAAATTTTCTCTTTGTGATTTCCTGGTGATGTTTCACAAGTTCTGATGAATCCCTGGGAAGTGCACCTCGAGCTGATTTGGAAGTAGAATAAACCTCTGGAAGTTTGCAAAATCTGTGGCCATTACTAGGAAGTTTAGGGAAGAATGTGAAGCAGCTTCTGCAAGCTGTTGCAGGAGGAGCACTCCAGGCTGAAAGAGCACAGTTGCTCCAGAACTATTCCTTGTTTGGCTGTAAATGGTGAAGAAAGGTCCCTGCAGATTGTCTGGCACACTGGCCTGGTGCTGTACTGCTCATCTGGGGCAAGTGCCTTATCCCAGGTACAACAGCTGGGTCCTTGCATTTGCTGATCTGAAAGGATCAAAAAGGGGGGAAGTGCAAACTGCAGCCTCCCAAATAGCACTGGATGTTCTGCTGTCTATTTGTGCATGGAGTTGTTTCCTCGATGAGAGCACTGACTGTAGTCAAATAGAACAATGTGAAGGAGAGTACTGTGTAAAAATGAGTTCTTTGGGAATGTATGTTGTGCAATTTTTGGTTACACATAGAGCTATAAGCAGGACGTGGTCCTTAAAGCTTGCTGGTCAGCCTGTTCTCTGTTCTGACAGTGGTGTCTTGTGTCCTTAGCAAAGTGAGCTTAGTAAAGGGATGCAGAATCAATTTATTGTTCAAACTTTTTGGTATTTCTTAAAGCTTGGCCTGATGAACTGTCATTTTTTGGCAAGTGGTAGAAGAACAGCAATGTTCGAGCTGACGAAATTAGAGTGATATTTAATTTGCATCTTTGCATTCTGTAAGTAAAATGTTTGAGTAGTCTCCTTGTGGGTGATTCTCAGTTAAGTCATAGCTCCAAAGGGCTTCATGAAGATCCATGAGTCAGGGAGAAGGAAGGGAAGGGCCCCTGGAGTTTGTGATACTTCATCTGTCTTGGAAAGAGTGTTTGGTACTGGAGAGGCTGCAGCAGTGGCTGTAGAGAGAGAGGAACACGAAAGATTGGGTTGTGGTTTATGAATGGGACCTGATTCCCATAATGTTCTGAGTTTTCTCTATTTTCTTGGACTGAGCAGGACAGTAATTACTGCTGGCAATCATAAGTTGAATGAGACCATGTCTGTGTCTATGGGTGGTAAAAAATACATATAAAAACCCCACCTTTGACTTGTGTCCCACACAAGCTGCTCTGTTATGTCCTGCCAGTTGATTCCTTGTCAAATCAGAGGCTATTTCATCAAGAAATGAACTGTTCCTGTTCATCAGTTCTTCCCAAAACCTTTATTGGGTAAAAGGTACCAAATACAGGGCTAAGCTTCAGGTTGTCTGGCCAATGTGTTCTGTTTTATTTATAACCTCATTGTGATTTCTATATGTTACCCTTAAAAGTAATGGAAAATTATTCATTGTAACCAATGTCTGGTAATGGGAAAACTTGAAAACGTGTCTTCAGGTCACACTCTTCTGTTGTGTGCAGTGAATCCATATCTAGTGGTCTTATAAACCTTTCTTTTCCACTGAATATGAGCTGGGACATATGTCTGTCAAATTTTATTGTGGTTTTGCACTTTATTATTCAAGTTACCTGAGTAGCTAAAAGATAAGTTTCTCTTAAGGATTTCTGATACAGCAGTTAGTGTTGCAGAATGCTCTTAGAAAATTTCTGCTGTGAATGTGGGTTATAACTGCTATGATAATGTTAACGTACAGAAAACCAATCTAATAAACAAAATAAAACTTTGTATATTTGTTAATGAAGCAAAGAACCGTCTTAATCACTTGTTTTGATTTTCCTCAGCCTATAAAGAAGTGAAGAAAAGCTTGTTTTTGGCTGGAAGCTTTAATCCTGATCCTCAGATTTGTGTCCAAGTCTGTGAGAGGTGCCAGGTGCCCAGCTCAGAGCAAGGTTTATTTTGAGCTGAGGGGAAGTGGTGAGTCTGAAATCTCACAGTGTCCTGGTGTCAGACCTTCCTTGGCTCCAGCCAGCACGGGCAGATAGTGTCAGTCTGGATTAAACACTTTTTTATCTAGATCACCACCAAAGTGCTCCTTTTAATGTGCTGTTCAGATCTCACACTGTGTGTCCAGGGCAGCCTTGTTTGTTCTGCAGATGTTACCTCCTCATTTGACAGAGGCTCTGCCTCTCTCACTTGGGTGGGGAAGGAAAGGAAGGTTGTCCAGACAAACTTGCCACAAATCTGAGCTTTAGATTGCTACATTTATTTGATTTCCCCTTCAGACTGGAGTCATGTTTGCAATGGTAATAACTGGATTGGGCACAGCAGTGATTATCCCTTGCCCTTGGAGGAGGCCCTGGCAGTTCTGCCTGAGAATCTTGCTTTGCCAAGCTCAGCCTGGCTCATCTTCCCCCAGGACTGCCCTTCTGGGGAAGCATTGCAGGCAGAGTGTGCTGGGAGCTGTGGGAGCTCCCTGAGCTGTGCCTGATCATCCTGGGCATTGGCACTGTTCACTCCTTTGCTTTTCCTCATACGCATCTGGGCTGATGTTGCTTTTGAAAGAGAACTGTAGGGAACAGGGTTCCCTAGCAGCAGCCTTGGTGCTAAAAAACAGGACTGAAAAGATGCTCCTGGGTCATTTGGCTTCTCTTACAGATGTTAAAAGGTACTGGAGAATGTTGGTCCTAAATCTGCCCAGCTCTGTTTTAAAGCCAGCTTCTTTGTCCTCAATCCTTTTGTTAGATGTCATTTTAGAGCAGTCTGAAAGGATAAAAAAAAACACTTCAGAGACTGAGGTTTAATATGCTGCATAAATTTAATTTATGATGAAGTATTCACTAACCTTGGCCACAACCAACTGTTCTTTTTCCCTCTTCTTCACTTAGTCCTGGAGTGAATTTTGTACCACCACGGGCTTCACTTCTTACAGATGCACAATCCCAAGGGTTTGGATCTCTAAACTGAACAAGGTGTTGGGCAATGCTAAATTTGCTCCTTTGAGGCTGAGACAAAACAATTTTTTCCTCATGCTGTAACACAAGCTTGAAATTTACTACAAAACTCCTCAGTGCTGTTGTCTCCAAGGCAGAGGAGGAGGGTTTGGCTCACCTGGAGATGTCTGTGGAGGGATGTCCCTGGGCTTCTCTGTGCCTCTCCTGCCCCACAGCCTGGCTGTGACACAGACTTGATGTCTGAGCCCATGCAGGATGCTTCCCCCTAGGTTTGCTTGCTGGATTTCCTGAGCATTTTCTCCCTGACTTCTGATTTTGCACCTTGTCCCCCTTGCCCCATCCAGCCTGGCTGCTGTGACAGCTCGGGGAGCAGCAGGGGCTGGGGCAGCACATTGTCACAGCAAGGACTCCTGCAGTGGGGACAGCACCAGGACTGACTCCTTGCTGGTCACCTGGCATCTCTTCCCCAGTCTAGCTTGGCATCCTCACAATTATTTTTGCCAGATTTGGGCAAGTTCATGGCTTTAATGCTCATTTAAGGGTCAGGAGTGGAGCTCAGCAGCACTTGAGGTGCAAGGCTGTGAATTTGGGCTGCACTGCCAACCTGGGCACTTTCTGAGTCTGTGATTATATGATAAAGGGTTTTATCTCTTCCCTCTCTCTGCCACCTTGCAGTACTGCTTATCACCCTGTGAAGATCACATTGGCTTTCCTGGCAGCACAGAGCCACAATTTGCAGTTCAGGAGCTGAGCATCCCAGAGAACCTTGTGGTGTTGGGTAAAGATCACTGTGCTCAGGCAGCTTCAGTGAGAAGTTTGGTTACACTCTGCTACTGCTGTTCCTTTGGAATTTGTTCCTTGCTGTTAAAGGTTTATAAATCATGAGGATTGCTTTGCTGAGCAGTGACCAGAGGTGGCCGTGGGGGGAGGTGGAGCTGGTTTTGGGGGGACTGTCAGTGACACTCCAAGCACTGAGAGGAAGAGACATTAAATTCCTCCAAGAACCAAGAGGAAGGGAAATGGAGTTCTACTCACTCTGGAGACAGAAGTGTTCTACTCAGTGTATCCAGAAGGAAAAGTGGTTTTTTAGTGCTGTAATCCCATTATTGGTGACAAGGTAAGCAAAATAGATTTTCAATTGCTGATTTCTAATGCACGCTCAGATCTGCTGTATAAACACTTTTGAATTTGCATTTGGTATCACAGTCAAAGGAGTGATTCCACCTGATGGATAGAGACATTTCAGAGAACACTTGGTACTGTTTCACTAAGCTGAGTATAAAACTCTACATCTAAATTAGATGTGTCTTTGACATTTTATTATTTCATAATTGTAACTCCTAGACTTTCCATAGTAGGTAATTGCTTTTTTCCCTGAAGCTGCCTTAGTCTCCAAGGATAAATGATGGGTGAAATAGATGCCCGAGTTCCTGAAGTTTTAAAGTAAAAGAGAATAAAGTATGAGCTAAAAGTATAATTCACTTAGTTTCCCTTCTTGCTGCTGGGTATCTAATCTCCAATAGAGCCACAGTGAAAAATGCTGTGAAAAAAATTAAAAGACTGAGCTACAACCTTTAAGAAAAGGCATGGTGAGTGAATTTCTTAACTAGAATGTTAATTGTAAAGATTTTACTTTGCTTGTTGAGGAAAATGTGGTAACCAGTTTTTCCCTGCTGTTTGCACAGCCGTGTGGTATTAATAACTTTGTGTGGTTCTCTACAGCTGCTTAATGAGTGACAAACAGGATTTTCTTAAGTGGTTTGGAATAGGAGAGCAGAAATTCCTTTCAAGGCTGTAATTCAGTAAGGATAATAAATATTGCCTGTGAAGGTTAAGAGGAAAACCTCTCAGAATCACAGAGGTGATAAGCTTGGAAAAGAGCTCCAAGGTTGGACTCAGTCTTTGACTGATCCCCACCAGCCCAGGGCACTGAGTGCCACCTCCAGGGATGGGGAATCCCCTCGATCCTCTGGATCTGCACAATCTCTGCAACAGCCATATCTAAATAAAATCCCCCTGTGATCCTTTAGCCCAGCCCCAGTATTTAGGGAGCCTGGGTAGAGTCTTGTCAGACACAAATTTAATGCACTCTGAAGTCCCACAAAGAGCCATGGTTGCTGCATGTAATGGGAGAAAAAAATCCCACTTTATTTCTATTCAGTAAGAATTACAAAGCATAAGGGGCAAAGAAAATGTAATTCAGCTGAGTTTTGCCTGCCTTTTTTACATGACTTTAAATATAAACCCAAAGCAAACGTTTAACAGTAAGGCCTTGTGCAAGTCAGTATTTTTTATTTGAATGAGAACTGAGCTGCTCTTTTCAAAACCAAATGCCTGCATTACCAAGACATAAAAGCAAAGTATAGGGTTTTTTTTTCCTTCCAGCATAAGGAGAGAGTTTTTTGTCATGAAACACGAGCAGTGCCAACTGCTGACAGTGCCAAAGTAAGTGAAGCTCAACCTGTTGACCTCTTGCTGTCTGGAGCTTTTTCTCATGAACATGCAATAATGGTTCTGTAATTCCCTGCCAATAGAAGGCAGCAAGTTGCATTAGCAGAGTAATGCATGAGGAAAGGAGAGCTGAGGTGTGAAAGCTCCTGTTGTACTGTGTCTGGCAGACAGGAGTCAAACAGCAAGGCTGGCACCTGCAGCAGTTAAGGATCAAAGCTGCTCCTTGGCCAATTCTCATTTCCTGAGGTGTCAGGTGTGATGTGTAACTTTGTCCCAGGGTGTGTTCCACAAGGATGTGGAGCCCAGGGGGACATTCCTGGTGTCCCAGTGAGGGAGCAAAGCAAAAGCTCCTGGTGTGAGCTGGTGTTGCTTTGTTTACCCCATTCTTGGGCCAAAACAAGCAGCATCCACATCCTCCTCCACGTTATGTGAGCTGTAGTTCTAAATGGCTGAGAAGGATCAGGTGCAAAGACCCCTCCTGACAGTTTATTTAATGAATTTTGTACAAAACCATCCTTTATTTCTACAGGCTGCAAAGTAAAGCTGTGGGGTCTGGGTGTGGGGCTGGAGAGTGCCCTGTGTCCCTGCCCTGCCCTCAGCCTTAGCTCAGGGTGGAACTTCCAGCCCAGACTTTGTGTTTATTTCCAAACCCTTAGAGGCTGCTGAGGATGGATGGGGCTGCTTTGCACAGGAACACCTCCACACATTTATTTCCACTGCAGCAGCCACTGGGCTGTGTTCTGTGCCCAGCTCCCATTCCAGCTCTTCCCCAAGCCATCAGTCACTGTCCTTCCAGCCCAACTTCAGGAGCAAGTGGAAAAGTTCATCATCAAAAATGCCTAAAGTAAATGGATTTTGCTAGGAGCGGTTCAGCTGCAAACTGCTGCTGCTTCTGTTCATCTCTGGATTGTCTGTCTCTCCAAACCAAGGACCCAGAACTAAATTTTACCAGCTGGCAGCTTTGTGGGTTTTCTGACTCCTTAAAAGCCAATTCAAAACCTGCACCTCCTGCTGCTTGTCTGCCTTGCAGGCAAGACTTGTTACTTCTCTCTTTCCAAAAGCCATTTGGAGGAGAATTTTGTGGTAGAAATTAATTAAAAACATGGACTTAACATTTATTTTCTTGACCTCCAAAAACTCTCCCAAGTGGTGAGTGTTAGTCTTGTGGGTTTGTTTTGGATTCTTTTTGCTGGGGGGGCAGGGGATGATGATTACAAATTAGTTAAACATTTAAATAATGTCTCAAGATGTTTCCATATTAATTAATAAATGTGGGGTCACTCACCACAGTGGCGGCTGGGTAAGAATTTTGGTTTTACATATCTTATATATGGTTCCTGTTGTTGGGATGATATTGCAGCCCTTCTCACTGCCAGACTGTCCCTGCTTTGCTGAAATCTCCCCTTCCATGGAGCAAAGGAGGTGTAAAAGCTGCTGCATCCCTCACGTTTTTGTAGCTGATTTAGCAGCAGAAAGCAGGGAGACCATTCTGTATGGATTTTATCCCTGAGCTATTAGAGCTGGAAAAGCCAACCCTCAATCTACATCTCTCACACATAACACACCTACAATTCCCTTTTGCTCTCCATGGTAAAAGGCTGCTTTTAGGCTGATTTATCCCAGTGAAATAACTTCAAACTGGGCACAGGAACTCACACTATGGGCAGTGGAGCATGAAAACTAGAAGGACAGTGCTGCAAATTGTGTAATTAAGTACTAAAATGAGGCTTGACATTTTCCTTAGACCAAGAGTGGCAGTGGAACACCATTCCTGAGAGCTGCTGCTGTTGGTATGGAAAGATGTAGGGGTTTTCAGGGTTAGGAGGAGAGTGTTGGAGCGTGGGGAAATCTGCTCTGGTTTGCTGGGGCTGGGACTGCTGCTCTTGCTAGCTCACAACAATTCCTTCCTAGCAAGGAGCTCAAAAAGCTGTGTCTTTGCTTTGCCAGCACTGCCTCCACCCCTTCCCAATGTGTAGAACATCCCTCAAAAGGCAACTCTACACATAAAAAAAAATAATTAAAAAACATCTGTAATTTGCTGTTTCAGAGAGGATTCATTTTCCTTTTCTCATGGATCACCTTATTGTGAAAAATCCATCCTCTGTGCTCCCGTGTTCATCAGTGTGGCACTTGGGAAATAAATACCCAGCCCCTTCAATGTCACTGGCAGGGCACAAAGGTGGCCTTGTCCCAAACAGCAACGTGGTTCCAGCCAGCCCAAACTTCACCTGACCCATCACCTGCTGGATTTTCTGTGCCTCAACCTCCCTGTGCCTCAGGTAAGGGCTGCACTCAACAGGGCCCTGATTTCAGCTACATTGCTGTAAAAAAAAAAAAAAGTTAATATTAATGATAA
>JAYDZK010000016.1:3187793-3200717 GCA_034509185.1 Euphonia xanthogaster | reverse complement strand
GAGCCCCCCTGGGATGGGGCTGTGCCCCCACCCTGACCCACAGGGGCTCAGCTCCTGCTCCCACTCTGGCAGGGGTTTGTTTTCTTTTTTTGTACTATTGCATTTGTCTTTTTAATTTTCCTAGTAAAGAACTGTTCTTCCTATTCCCATATCTTTGCCTAAGAGCTTTCTAATTTCAAGATTATAATAATTCAGAGGGAGGGGGTTTACATTTTCCATTTCAAGGGAGGCTCCTGCCTTCCTTAGCAGACACCTGGCTGTTCAAACCAAGACACTGTTCTTCACACCCATCCTCCACTGAAAACCTTCAGGAAAAGGCTTTTCATAGCCAGGCTCCTCCGAGGTTTGGGTATAAAACACCTCATGATGGGGAAGCTTTGAGTCAAAGGGAAGGATGATCCTGGGCAGAGGTGGAAATTTCAGTGTGGAATGTCTGCAAGGCTGTGCTCGTAACCTGCCTCACCCTGTGATCAGCCAGGAACTCCCCTGCTGCTTCACTTCAATGCCTGCACACAAACAAGAGTTGTGTTCTCTCTTTCCTACAGTTTGGGGAAAAAAAAAACCAAAACCATTTCTATTTTTAAAACCTCAAAATGCTTCAATGCATTAACAGTCTTCTGTACAAAAAGCAGAGACTGTCTAATGATTCAGAAAAACAGGATTAGACAAAGGTAAACAGTTGTGATGTCTTTGGCTGTGAAACAGCAGCTAAATGGTTACATTTTTATAATTTCTTAAGCCATTTTACTACATCTATAACTTAATTTGCCTTGTACACACAGCAAAAGATTCTGTTTTCCTTCTCCTGATATTTTCTTTTCTTTTCGTAGAGCTTTGCTGTTAAAGCTGCTTTAATCTTTGTAGATAAATCTTCAGGTTTTCAAATTTTTCTTTTCTCTCTGAAGACTTCAGCTGTCTTAAGTCTTTACATTTCATTGTGTTTAAATATTTTAGCTTATTTGAAGCCCTATTTATAAATGGATATCATTAAGATTAGGCTTTAATAAGTGCTAATCTTTCCCTCCAACCAGGGAGATAAAGCCTGTCTTAAACCTGAATGGCTTAAAACAATTTCATTTTTTTTATCCTCACAAAGTGAACAAATAAACCAGCACCCAGCAGCTGTATTCACTGGAAATAATCCTCCCATTTATTACAGCAAAGTGCTTTTCCTTGGAGGTATCAGCCTGCTTTACCTTCAGATGTGCAGGCTGCAGGTCACAGAGCCTGACACGTGGTCATGAAACCTGAAAATCACCTGGCCTCACAGAAAACTCCCAACTTGGCTCCAATTTTGGATACTCCTGGTTGAGCTTTGGGTCAAGCAGGGCCAATAAAGGCACTGTGTGTTTTTAGTTCAAGGCACAAATTAATGGCCTGGTCTGCACTGCACACCTTGAGGTGAACACTTCTCTCTTTTCATCAGGGAAATTCTGATGCTTGGAGGTGTTGAGCTCATTTCTGCCTGTGCTTGGCTGAGCCCAAGGTTTGTGATCAAACCAGGAGCTCTGGCTGAGCAAGCAAATATTTTTGTTTTTTTTTCATAAAGAATGCTAAGAAATGACTGAACATGGCAATTTCATGTGTTGTTCTGGGAAGTGTGAAGGAAAATTCTGGCAGTAAATCAAACCCTGCTTGGGTTTTGCTCCCCAGTGGACTTAATTAGCCCTCTCCTATCAAGCAAAAGGGATAAAGCAGTCCAGGGTTGCCCTAAATTTAAATAGTTTTAATACTCCAGACCATCTTAAATGGGATCTGATGTGACTAAAGTTAAAAGATCTTCATCTGATTGGTAGCTGTTGTTCCAGACGTGCCTCTGCAGCCAAAAACAGGGGAGGAAGAGGGAAAACAAGGTTCTTGCTGTATGGCCAAAATGGAGCAAATAATTCACAACTAATAAGTAACACAATCTCCTCCTGAGGACTCAAAATACCCTGCTTTTATTGAAAGTGCATTTATTGAAAGCCATCAGGTAAGTAAAATGATGTTGCTTCTATTTCTTGCCTGGTCCTAAGAACAGGCAGTTCCAGAGCAAATTGGAAGCTCATTTCCTGCAGATCCTGGTTTACGAGATTCTAAAGCTGGCCTTTGGTAAATGGTCATGAAAGTGGAATTTGAACTGCATGAAAGTTTGTGAAAAGTGATCAAAGGCAGCTTGGGAAAAATTAAATTAAATTTCCTGATCGTTCTTCATTTCCAGTATTAATGCAACTCACAGCCCTGCAAGCTCAGAAATTTTGATCTGGAACCTCACCTAAAGCCTGAAACAAATGTGAGGGATTGCAAATCCAAGTAGGAATGTGGATTGGTACAACCCCTAAAAGCCACTTTTGGTCAGTCCCTCAGTCACCTCTGTGCTCAGGAGTTCTTCCTAACAGTGGTTGTAAATATAGAGCTTCAAAAAACAGTTTAAAATCTTTTAATATGGATGAAAAGCCCCACAAAGTTAATAAATCTGGTTCATTTTTGTCAGGAGCAGCATGAGAACAAAGGAAGAGAATGGCAACAGAAGGTTCATAACTTATAGTACAACTCCACCAGATGGATCTGAGTTGAATTTCAGTTTTTATTTTCTTTATAAACTTTATGTTTACTTCCAATAAAAGTGACTCTGGGAGAAATCAGGCAAGCACTGACTTCTTTGTGTGATCTACATTTGTGAAAGATGGTTGCAAAAATAGGGAATTATGTTTATGAAAATCAGATCTTGGTAAATGAAACAAAAAATACAACTGAGCATTGGAGGAGACATAAAATGGCTGGAAGTTAAAAAATCTAATTATAAATAAGATTATGTACAGGATGCCAGCATGAAATCCTGCATTACTTCATCTCCCATGCATGTAAATCTAAGGGGACCTCAACAAAACAGGCTCTTGATGCTCCTCCAGTTGAAGTCCTCGATCCAGAGCTCACAAAGTCAGTATGAATCATTTAAGTTTTGGATGCTGAGTGCCAATTTTTCTGCAGGAAATTACCTTACATCTAAAATTGCATTTTTCCTAGAGGAAACTTCACAATTAAAAATAGCCTTGAGTATTGTAACACAATTGATGTAGAATAGTGTATTGCTTCTACTTTCTTTGAAAAGAACAGATAAGTATTCCATGTACAATGGGATGCCTTTCAGTAAGGCATTATTATAAAATATTAAAAACTGTATTCATCTGGCTACTATGAACATGATTTTCCTGCAGGGAAGAACATGTTATAATGCTGCAAAAGAACACTCCAGGCAAGGTCCAGAATACAGAATATTTTTAGGTTGATTACACATTATGCAAACTACTTGAGTTCCTTCTCAAGACCAAAAAATCCATAAATCCATATGTGTTTCCACAGGCTCTCCACTCAAATTGCCTGTCAGAGTAAAAAAAAATCTTGAAAACTGTGCTGTAACCAGGATGATGAAGGAAAATTACTGCCAGACAGATTATATAGTGAAGAAAAACGGGATAAGTTATTGTGTGCCTCCTAGCCTGAATACATATGGGACAAATGCAAATTTGCCAAATGAAATACAGCTTAGAGTGCATAAATTTCAAACTGATAATACTTTGTCCTTATTAAATCCTGGCTTGGATCATGGAGTGCTTTTTTCCTGAAACTCCAGCTTTTCTGTGGAGGCTGTTTATCCCCTAAAGGAGCATCAATTATAAATAATGGTCAAGCCACCAAAACTGGAAGGACACGACTTGAAGCAAATAAACTGCAGCAATATAACTGATAAAAACTCGAATATTGCCGTGCACTCCAGGTATCCTTTGAGGGGGAGGCATGGGAATTATCATTTATTGGCAGAGACATAAATAAATACCTGGGCTGGAAAAGCTGAGGTGTGATGCATGGATCTACAACTGCACAAATCTACAGGGTGAACATAAACAGAGCTTTTGTGAAAAATTAAACATCAAAAGGATGTTTAGCTCTGTGGGTCCGGAGCACTAACTAAAGGTTAGTGTGGATAATGGGATAACTTGTAAAAAAAGCCACTTGAAGCCTCCTTGCGCTCAGCGAGGTTGATTTAGATTTTTCCTATTTAAAGCAGGGCACTAAATGAGCAAGAAGAGCAGATTGCTTCCTCCAGAGTGGCGAATAAATAACGGGTTAAAGCGAAACCATAGAAAAGCCTGCATTCAAAGACAAACAGGGAGATGTTTTGAGAAGCTCGGGAATAAAGGCTGCAATGAGACGCGAGGGGGCTCATTAAAAAGAGGGTGAGGGACTTTTTAGAAGGGCCTGGAGTGACAGGACAAGGGGGTAATAGTTTTAAATTGAGGGAAGGCGGGTTTAGATGACAGGATAAAGGGGTAATAGCTTTAAATTGAGGGAAGGCAGGTTTAGATGACAGGACAAAGGGGTAATAGCTTTAAATTGAGGGAAGGCAGGTTTAGGTGAGGAGGGAATTGCTCCCTGCGAGTGCGGCCAGGCCCGGGCACAGCGCGCCCACAACGCCTGTGGGTGACCCATCCCTGGAAGCGTCCAAGGCCAGGCTGGGCGGGGCTGGCAGCAACAAGTGGAAGGTGTCCCCGCCTTGTCAGGAGCGGCACTGGATGATCCTTAATGTCCCTTCCAACCCAGTCTATTCCGGGATTCTGTGAAAAGTGAAGCTCTGCCCTCAGCCGAGCTCCGCGCCCCCCCGCACGGAATCGTCTCTCCCCTTGTCCCCCCCACACGGCAGCGCTCAATGGCCTCTCCCGCGCTGCCATGGCAACGGCGCCACGCTCAGGGACCGAGGGGCGGCGGGGCCGGGACAGCGACAGCGGCAGCCCCCGGGACAGCGACAGACCCTGGGACAGCCACAGCCCCCGGGACAGCGGCAGCGGCAGCCCCCGGGACAGCGGCAGACCCCGGCGGTGTGACCCCTCTGCTCCCCCCCAGCCCCGCCGGGTGAGCCCTGCGGGTTCCCCTCAGGAGCCGCGGCTCCCTGCGCGCAGCCCGTGCCCAGGGAGGGCTGAGTGGGAGTTGTGTAAATGCCCCCAGAGCGTGCCCGGCAGTGCCCTGGGGACACACCCGCACAGCTGGCGCTGTTCTCTTCATCGCCCCTCTCACGCCTTTCTGGTTTTAGGTTGCAGTCCCAAGCGGTTCCTTCTTCCCTGCCCCGCCGAGTTTTCATCAGCCTTGAAAATACACCGGTAATGAAAGAAAACAAAACAAAACAAAACCAAAACCCAAATAACCCCACGCTTTGCTGCGGGGCTTTTTACACCTTTATTTTGCGCCTGTCCTTGTGCTTTGCTGTTTCCCCAGAGCGACCGCCAGGACCGAGAACAGCCCACAAACCCATCCCACGCCGGGCCTTGAACGGAGCTTTAGAGGCAAGTTCTGACTCTGCTGCCATCATCCACCTGTTGGTTATCACCCCACCTGTTGTTTATCATCCCACCTGTTGTTTATCACCTTAGCTGTTATTTAGCACCCCATCTGTTATTTGTCACCCCACCTGCCTTTTTTCCCCTGCTCTGCCCGGGGCAGAGTTGCTGTAGCTCCCAGGGCAGTGACTGTGCCTCCATAGTGTGGGTAAGAAGGTTTTTCTCTTAAGAAATGTTCTTTCTAATGTGGGGTGAGGTTTTCCTGCTTTTTTTTTTTTCCTGTTTTTGGTATTTGTTTGTTTGTTTTGGTTTTTATTTCTTTTTTAGTAGACTGCGTGGAAAGGCTTAGACCCTCCTGCTCATCACCTTTGTGTTTGAAGTTATTTACAATACACCTGAAATTACAGTTCTCAGTTAAACAGTTGTAGTGGTTAACTATGGTTTTTTCCCCTTAACTGCTGTAATTTTTTCCCTTAACTAAAAACCAAGCTGTTTCAAATCACCACAACAGTGAAGATACGCAAACCATAGAAAGAAGTGTTGAGTTTGCAGCGTTACCAAGATAATGCATCTTCCCAAAGTGTGGTGAAATTGCAAAATATGGTAAAAGGACTCAGAGAAAGTGGCATTTAGTAAGTTTCATGTTGTTTTCCTGATCTGACTTTATGTCCGTTGTAGAGTGTTACACTTAGAAATGGATAATTGGTTTAAAAATAGAAAGTGGAGTTTGAAATGGTTGGTGTCACAGATGTTGGGGCATGGAGAATATGAATTTATTCTAAAAGGCTGGAATTATTTCAGCATACCTGAATTAAATTTTATGTGTAATTTTTTCCCCTTCTTATATTTTTAATGTCATTCTTTTCCTCTTTCTTTAAATTAGTTAACATAATATTAAATATTTGGAAGTCTCACTCGTTGTAATTAACAGCAAATGGGTGAGGAGTGATGATAGACAAACTTTATTGCACTTGGGATAATTCTTCAAAGGAAATAATTTGGTTTGAGTCTTGATAAGTGGATGGAACTTAGTGTAGCATGAAATCCACATTCATGGTGTTGATAATGGGATGTGAGCTATTGCATGGGCAATAGCATCCCTTTGGATTTGATGGGTTTATTGATGTGAGCGAGCTGTTGGAATTTGCCCTGGTTAAACTCTTGTAGTGTGAAATAAACTGCGCCCCTCTTCAGCTGTCTGTAAGCTGTAAACCTGTCTTTAAATTGACTAGGAAGAGACTTGAGCTAAGCTGGGGTACAGGCTGTGTGGAATTTGGGTTTATTTAGCCATGTAGCCTTTAAAGTTGACTCAGGCTTTGTTAAGCCCAAACAGCAGGTTTTGGTTTGTTACTTTTAACTGTACATCCATTATCAGCACAGAGGAACATGCTGGAATGATGAAATTTGAGTACTAGTGTGGCAGAGGAGCAGGCAGAAAGGATGTGGCTAATTAGTGCTTGATTTATTTATGTTGATGAGGTGCTTTAGTGTTTGCCTCACTGGCAAATTGTGTTGCCTAGTAGAGAGAAGAGGGATTCATTAAAGAAAAGCCAGACAGAAAGAGGGAACTCCTCTGTGTAATTAAATTCCAAGTCCGTTTCTGAGGAGTTTGGGATTGCCTTTGTTGCACTTCCCTGGCAGCCCTGAGGGCCCAGCTCAGGGATATTTCAGGATGTGCATTTCCCCATGGGGTTTGTTAGCTTTGACTCTTTCAGTCTCAGTGTTTAACAGTTGTTTTTATGTTTTACCTGTTCAATAATTCCTGTATTTTCTCAGAATAATTCAGGAGGTTGATTACTGTCTATCCCCTGTTATCTACAATTTGATGCAGTTTTTTCTCCACCCAGTGTTCCTGAAAATTTGTAGGGCTTTTTATCTCTAATATTCTCACACAGCATCTCTTATATTTATCTCTGATATTACCCCATTTTTAAGTTATCCCTTTAAATATTTGCTTTCAGTGGAATATGTAAAAGTTAACTTGTATAAATGGTATTTTTTTTATTAACTACTTTCCCTCCTTGAGCTTGCTCAGCTGACCTGTGTCATTTGCCTCTGTTTTTACTATGAAATAGCCTTTCAAATCCAGTGTGTGACCTTCTCTTGTCCAGCTGTGCTGGTCCTGCCAGCTCACATTTGCCAAGAGAAAAACTTTCTTCTGTTCAAAATTAATAAAATCTTCTTTTATCTTGGAAAGTGATAAAGGAATAACTGGTTTGAAATTATGGTAGAATTGAGTGCTTGAGTTTTCTGACACAATAAGAAATACGTTTTGTGCACAAATCTGATGCTTTGTCAGCACTGAAATGTTGCATTTTGGGTTCTGTGGGACCAGGTGTTTTAACTTCCACATGCCATTGAGGTGTTTGGCCCCATGGGTGGAGATTTTTGGGCACATTTTATCTGTATTAATGCTCAATTTCAGGTTTACCTGTGAACTGGCAGTTTTCCATTTGGGATATTTCCAATCCTTATCATTTCCTAGGCCCTGCTCTCCCCAGGAAGCTGAGATCCACGAGCTGCAGAAGAGTTTCCAAGCACCCTGGCAGCTGTAAGTCTCTGCACTGTCAACTTTTGTTTCTTTTTTCATTAGCCATTATTCCATTCTTTCCCCATTATTTCCAGCAGCAGCAGGAAATGCCCGGTTTTGCACTGAGCTGCAGTTATCCCACAAACATTCCAGCCTAGCAAGGCTCTGGATGTCCTTAATTAGACCTCCAATTTAAACCCCCTGCTGTATGAATTTGCTTTTTGGAAGAGTATTTTATTTTACAACCTGGGTAAAAAAAGTAAAAATAAAAAAATAATGTATTCAAAATACCACTGAAGTCTTGAGAGGAGGGATTAACTCTGCTCTGTGAGTTATTGTGTTCCTCTGTATCAATTTGTCTGTGACAGAAGGAATTTATCTTCCCAAATCAGGTGAGATGGTTTCACTTCATAGCCATTGGTACAATTTTCTCCCCCTTGGTTCTCTCCATGGGTTTGGTTCAAGAAAGCTGTGTTTTAGTTAATATTAATCTGCTTGCACATGAACTTTAGGGAATTGCCCAAATGAAACAGCCAAGGAAATCTTTTCCCTGGTATCATAAATGTAATAAAAAAGGGTTTTTTCCCCCAGTTAAATGTAATTTTCAGTTGTTCTAGGATTTTATTGGCACTTCATATAAACAAGTTTTGTGCTCCATTTCCCTCTATATATGAATGTTTTTGGATGTGTAATGAGTTTTTTACTGTTTTAATTTCAATCAAATTCCCATTTCAACAGGTTCCTAACTCTAAATCATTGAAATTCTCTTTTTTTTAGGAGAAGTTATACTGGGCATCATGAATGTCAACGATTTTGTAATTCTCCCAGGCTCAAAAGCTGGAACCTCAGTGAGATTAAAAACAAAGTAAGTGCATTCAATCTGATTGGGATTGAGATGTGTTTTCATAATTTTTAATAAATTTTAATGCAACATTAACTAAGAGAATGCAAGAACAAGAAGAATCATGATGTGTTTCTTTTCTAGCATTTTCTCTGTGCTTTTATCCACAAGCCTTTCTTTTCTCAGGCATTAATCTACTTCCTGATTAAATTATAGGTTTTATAACCAACCCTGTGTATCCACTTGATAATCCAAGCATACTAAAGAAACCAGTGGATTGTTTATTTTAATATAATTATACCCCAAACCTTTCTGAGTACAGACACAGTTGTATCAGTTTTTTGTTGGAATTTGCACTTGACCTGTCCTAAATTTTCTAGAGCTGTTTTTGGTCCTGCTGGGAGATAAAGGAGAGACATGACTATAATGACAAATTTTCCAGCCTCTGTTTTTCTGCTTTAAACTTCTTCAGGTACCTTACTCACTTCCAGGTAACTTCTAACAAATATTTCACAATTTCCTCCAGAACTGTCAAAGAATTGCAGTTGGAGAAAGCTCAGTTAGAAACAGAAAACAAAGAGATGGAGAGAAGGTTATTGCAGCTGCAGTCAAACATGAGCAGAGAAAAAGAAGAGAGGAGGTGGGTTCAGTTTCTCTCTGGAAAAAAGGAATCCAATGAGATGCTCCCTCCACACCTCCATCTCCCCACATGGGATCTCTTGTAAAGTTTGGAATTCACAATTATATTCAGTCTCCTCTCTCCAATCTTTCTTCCCAATGTTAAGCTTGCTTCTTTATGACTTTGTTGGTTTGAAACTCCAATGTGATATTTGATCTGTTTTCCTCATTTATTCCCTCTTCTCCCTTTTCCCCCTCTCTGGCTGGATTTGTCCCCTTAGCTTTCAAGCAGGAGACAGAGTAGTTTCTCCTGCACCCTTGTTTATTTCTGATATTTCTGCAGAGGATGCTGTTGTTATTTTTGCTTTGAACCCCTTTTACATTTGTGTGGCCTCCCAGGGAGGCCTCTCCAGCATGATGGCAAACAGGGCTTGGAACCAGGCACAGTGCAATGAGGCAAATGCTGGGGTGAGGTTTAAACCTGACTCACTCTGAGTCTTGGCAAATTCCTGCAACACCTGCTTCCTTGTCTTTGAGTTTCTGCCTGCTGTTTGTCCCTGGGAATGCAAATGCCTTGGAGTTGGATCCCTTGGTGCTGCTGAGCTGTTGGCAGCTCTGTGAGCAGTGCCCTGAGCTGCTGGGGCAGTGTTTTCCAGGTGCTGTGTGGCACTTTTGTCTCCGTGGTATTGTTGTTTTGTTCTCAAGGCCTTGTACCTGCAGCCCCTGATAGGGTTGCAGTGCTGAGCTCTAAGGACAGGAGGCTTTGGCATTTGCACCATTGCAATCATGGACTGGTTTGGGCTGGAAAGGATCTGAGAGCTCCTGCATTTTTAGCAGTGCTGGATGAAGTCCTGCAGTAAATTGGGAAAATGAAGGCTCACACAAAATGTGGTTTTGTTTTTATTCTTCCAAAACCAACCTTTGAGAATTGATAAGTTGTTGGGCTTTTTTTAAGTGTAAAAACTTGGACCAATTTAATGGTTTAAAAATAAGTACTTTCTCACACATTTGTTGTATTTGCTGCTTTTAAAGTAGACTTGAAGCAGGTTTCAATGGAAGGGAGTATTTGTGCTTTGGGGAATTGATTGTCCTATAGGGAAGAATTTTATTTTTGTGATGTTTTGTTCATATTTAACAAGCTAAAGGAAAAATTTTATGCTTCTCTTGCTTGCAGAAGGCTGAATTGTGAAGTATTTTCTTGCCTTGGTTTGTAGGAAGTTAGGTGCTTATCATTGGAAATCTGGGCAGGCAGGACCAAGAACCCCCCAAACCCGAGCTGTGGCACAAAATAATGAGAACAGGAAGAAGGTAGGAAACCATATTTGCAAGTAAAGCTATTTAAAGTAAAACAAGATTTAGAACTGAATTTATGCTGCAGAGCAGGAAAATTTCAAATTCTGTAAAACCAAAAGGTTGAGCCCCATCTTAGTAAAATTCCTGACTGCTTATTTTTCCATGCCAAGCTTCTGATTCCCTTTGAGCTGGAGGAACATCAAGTTTTGTTGGGTGATCTGTTGGGGTTTTAGTTGTGATAAACAGCAAATTATCCCTGCTCCTACAGATTTAATCCTGTAAGAGTGGCACTGGTAGTGGTGGAGCTCATCAGGAGCCTGTCCTTTGGCTGGCTGGTGCCCAGGATGGATCTGAAATACTGAAAGGCTTTGGGTGAAGCCTTGAGTGCAAATTCTCTGCCTTTCCAGATAAAATACACCACAGTTAAAGTCTTTTCTTTAACTCAGTTATATTGACTCTTGTTCTATGGCATCCTTGCTCAGAGCTAAAAGAAGGGATGTAGAACTTTCCTGCTAGATCTTTGAAAAATCTGTTTTCTTTTTGGTATGTACAAATGGGGTGCTTATCTTTTGGAACAGTCTGTGGCAGTTATTTTTAAACTGGCAGAAAATGAGAACTCAAAATTGCCTCCTTGTCTCTGAGAGGAGAGGATCAGAATGAAAAGGTTTTCTTTACCCACCTCTTTCCCTTCCCCCTTTTCTGAGACAAGGAACTTGGAGCTGTTGCTGCTTCAAGGACTTCAGGTTTCAGCTGGGGTGGCTGAGGAGATGAATGGGGCAGAATTTTAAAATCAGCAAAATTAAAATAAAGGGTGAGTGAGGGGCAATGAGGCTGCAGAGTGAAATCTGCAGGGAAAAACTGAGGAGCAAAAATGCTGAAAATCATGAATTACTAGGATGTTAGATTATGGAAGGGCCATGTGGACAATGTTTCATGTCTGGGGAGGAGAACTGGTCCTGGGCTTCATGGCTGTCATGAGCAATACATGGAGTTTTCTCTTTAAATGCATGCCCTATTTCCCTAAAATCATTTCCATTCTGTGAAACTTACTGTTTCTTCATTAGCATTAGAACCTTATGCAGATATATGGAAATATTCTTTCCTCTAGGTTTCTCCACAGAAAGTGAAGTTACAAGTACTCAAACAGATTCAAGGTAAAGGCATCTTTCTTAACCAAATAAAACTTAAATTTCTGAAAGATTATTGCTTCATAGAGGTTGCTGCAATTAAATACTGAAGAAATCAGAGAGTGGAACACGGGATTTGTTCAGGTTTTTTTGTTGTTTCAGAGCCAGTGAAAAAACCAGTTAAGCCTAAAAGAGGAAATGTAGCTCATGAAATGTTGGGAGTGAAGGGAGTGGCCTATGGACCACCTGAAATTAAGGGTGGGCTGCTGGTAAGTAAAGGGTTTAAAAATTCCTCTCAGTTTAGTGTGTGTAGATTTTTTTTTGTGTCAGTACGAAGATGCACATTTTTCTTTCTCTCTCTGATAATTACTTAGTGCCCATGAAGTAAAAAGAAATTTTACACACTGATCTCCCCGAATACAAGGAAACAGATTAAATGGTACTGCTGTCAGAACTGTGACCACTTCTTTAACTGGTAACAGTTAAAGAGTTTATTTAAACTGTGTTTTTATTAACTTGCCCAGCGTGTGGCTGAAGGAGGCTGATCTCATCCATAACTAAAGAACACTTCTCTGTGATTAAAGTAAGATGTGTGGTTGCAGGCAAAGGGGCCAAAATTAAGTGGTCCATGAATATTGTGTAATTTTAAATCCTTACGTAAAGCCCAGGGCATGTGTTGAATTCTGACTGATTTCCAAGCTGGCACCTTGTTGGCTGTGTTAGAGTGGAAATTTCTATTATCAAGTATGAGGTGATTTCTACTTAATAAGGGTATTTTTGCTTTTTAACAAGTAGGAAATAGGAAAAAAATAATAAATAGGAAACCCAGCCTCCAAAGTGTGGTGTAGCCTCATACATCTCGATTTTAAAGTAATTTATGTGAATTTCCGCTGTTGAATAAGAAAATAACATTTTTATTCTAAAAAAGTAGAATCTCTCTTAGAGAGATCCCCCACCATTGTGTAATACACAATGTGATTTTTTTTCCCATTTTTATTACACCAGTTGGAGCTGCTAACCCTCAAAAGGAACTGATATTTTGTGTGTGTCTTTGTAATGCTTTTCCTTTGGGGAAAAATAAGTGCGGATTTGGAATTTAAGAGAACTTGCCAACAAAACCGCGGAGACTTTGCTTCCGTGCTCCCAATTTCATTACCGCTCACGGAACAAAGACCTTCGCACACTCCCAGCAGCGCAGAGATC
>JAYDZK010000016.1:3169140-3187472 GCA_034509185.1 Euphonia xanthogaster | reverse complement strand
TTGAATAACAAAGGCAGGTCTGTAAAACCAGGGGGAGAAAAAACCCAAAAAGCTACCAAAGTACAAATCAAACAATAGCCTTCAAAATAAAATCACAATACAGCAGAAGTGAGCTGCGAGTCGCTCGAGTTGTTCCCTGCTGCATCCCCTGTTCACGCAGTGAACTTTGTGCCGTGCTCGCCCCGCGCTGCAGTGAGAGGATCGGGGAATGCCCTGGGCGTGCAGACACTGACACCTTTCACAGCCCACGTTTATTGCTCCTGCGAGTCACAAGTGCCATTGGATGTGCAGCCAGTCCCTGGATCAGTTAAAGCATAGGGCAGGTGGAAAGAAGGGGTTGGGAAAACATCCTGAGTGTGCAGGGGCTGCTGGTGTTTGCCTCTCATCTTTCTGCCTCTACTTTTGCTGCTTTGTTGTGGTAAGAACAGGTCACTCACTTGGGGAGTGTGTAGACAAAGGATTTTTTTCCCATAAATACATAAATTATTTCATGGTTTTGCTTGATATTCATCCAAGAGTTGGTAATGAAAACATTCCACAATAATTTTCTTTGTTCTAATAAAGGTTGAAAAACCACTGGGTTGAAAGTCCCAGTGTAGGACTGTTTTTCTCCTTTTGTAGCTGTTTTCAATCAATTACAGTTTGGACTTCCCTGGGCTGCTGTATTAATGGCTCTCCCAGTTAGCCCCTTAAATGACCATTTTTCTCTTGCTGACCTTTCCAGATGTGCCCCTGTCCACTGGGAAGCTTCAATAAGCAGCTCTTCATTAGTCAAGCACATAGCTCATAAATTCCTTTAAATGAGACATGCTGCATTAAATGCCTCATTTAATCCCCTTATGCATAGGATGTGGTGTCCATGGCTTTATATCCAAAACATGGGATGTGGGTGGCCATGGCCACTGCTCTCTGATACCAGAAACCTTTAAAATTAGGGGATTTGTGTGTCTGGTAATAAAAACTTTGTCTTATTTAGCTCTTGATAGATCTTTGCAGTTAATTGTGAGCAAGATCACATAAAATGGGAGTGATCTTGATTACCAGGTAGCTCAGCTGAGCCCAGAAAAGTGAGTGCTGCAGTTCCCCAGCTGACACTAAAAATGTTGCTGCTCCTCAGAAATGCTTTATCAGTAATGTTGTGGAACTGATTTAGGAACCAGCCTCAGCATCAACCAGTGCAAGCCCTGGAAAGCAGGACAAAGGATTGCTGCTGCGTGGTGCCTTTGATGAGAAGGCATCTGCAAAGTCTTTTCAGGAAGCTTTGCTTCAGTGGAGAAGAGGTGAAAGTGATCCTGGAGGAGGTCTGTGTGCCAGCGAGGTCCCAGCAGGTATGGTTTGTTCTGATTTATGACATTTTAAATGCAATAGGAGCCATTTGGGGGAGTTAGATTTTAGATTAATGAAGGCAGATATGAAGCTAAGAAAGCCCATTTTATTCTTTCTCAGTGTGCCTTTATTAACAGCAATCATCTCTGAAGGATTTTTTAGATGATGCTCAGAGTGTTGAGCTCAGTTTTTGTAATGCTCTCTGGCAGTGGCCAGGATGTCCAGCCCATGTCCCTGAACTCTCCCATGGCTTTGTGTCTCACGTGGCACTTCAGCATGAGCTGCAGTGCTCAAACATAAAACCAGTTTTAAACTGAGGCAAGGAATGTGCAGGGCTCAGGATTTTGTGTGTTCTATCCAAGTACATTTTCTGCTTGCCTTCCACAGGCTCTTAATATTTCTTTGTCCCAATGAAAAGCTGCAATCAGCTGAAGTATGCATGGAAAAATATGGAAAATTCCTCTGGTCTGATTGGATTTGTGCAAATCCAATCTGTGTCTTGTTCCTCTAGTCCATGGATGGTGGTATTTCTCTGTGGCTTTTTGTACACAATAATAATAAACTGATTTTTTTTCCTTTTTTTCTTCTTTTCTGTGGGATTTTGATCTGTGGAGTCATGGATTTCTATCCCCCCCACTCTTGCTATGGCTCCAGTGTGTAATCTGTAATAAATGAGTTTTTATGGCTGCCCCCATTACTGCCTGTGTTCTGTAAATATAATATTGCTGGCCACTTAAATTTTGGAGTTGTGCAAAGACTGAACTAAGCACAGACTCTATGATGTTCATTCAAAAATAATGTAGGTAAAGAGAACATTTATAAGCCTAAACACCTGTATTATTTTTTTTATTAATTCTGACAGCAGCTGTGGGGAATTGTGAGGTACAGACCAATGTT
The DNA here is from genome assembly GCA_034509185.1 of Euphonia xanthogaster. Taxonomy (NCBI): domain Eukaryota; kingdom Metazoa; phylum Chordata; class Aves; order Passeriformes; family Fringillidae; genus Euphonia; species Euphonia xanthogaster. Next base: position 3,185,249 of record JAYDZK010000016.1, on the reverse strand, counting down.
AGTGCTCTGAAGGAACCCATCCATGTGGAATTTCAGAAGGATGGTCTGAGCTACATGGAGAAACTCCTGCTGAAGAAATACAGAAGGTTTTGTTGAATTTGCTGCTCCTAATGAAAGAATTCTGAAATACCTAATTAACAAAAATCCAGATGAAACTTCTAAAATATTAGATAAACTATCACGAGTCAAGGGGAGTGTGTACAGGGGGCTTTATTTTAATGAAATAATGATTATAACCAGACTTGATCACTTGACAGTTCGGAATTCCTGCAGAGGAAGTATTTAGAGGGATTCTCTTTGCTCTCAGTTTATTGTAGAATTTGAAGGCTGGTAAAGGTATTTGGTTACTTGATTTTGGGGCATTTGTTTTATAGAGAAAAGGAAATTTGGGAGTTTTATAGAGAAAAGGAATTTTCAGGATTCTTTTGTGGACATTGCAGAGTTGTTTTATGAGTTCTTGAGAAGCAAAGTCACCTCAATGAAATTAGGAGGAGTTAGTTAATGCTGCTGCAGTAAATTGGCTAGTAGGGTTTTTCCTTTTTTTGCGATATATTTTAAAATATGACTTTTTAAGATTGATTTTTATTTTTTTTTCCTGTTTCAGAACTCCAGTTGATCAATTTTTTGCAAGTTGCATGAAAGATTCAAGGCCTGTGCAAGCCCTGAGTGTTCAACAGGCTGGGGCTGAAGGAGGAGGACAAGGAGATGATGATGATGATGATGTTGAGGAGTTAACAGGTGTAACAGATTTCTGTTTATTCAATCTAAAATACCTTTTCCTTGAGATTTTTCCATGATTGCTGAGCATTTCTACTCTTAACCCGTTTGCTAAAAGCAGCAATAATAAAAGGAGAAATTTGTAGGTTTTCCATAATGAATAAAAATGTTGCATTTTTGAGTGTGTTTTGAACAGGAAAAACTGAAATGCATGAAATTATTTATATTTCACAGATGAAGAGGTGAAGAAATACTGGGCATCTATTTATAGAGCTGAGGAATCCAACACTGTTTCTGAAAATGCAGAGTCCTCTTTGAAAATTGAGTTCCTTGATGATGTGAGTACTGATAAAGGACTTGATGAGTCTCAACAATGAACTGGTTAGTTCAAGTTTTGATCTGTTGAATGTTTAAAGAAGCAACAGTTAAATAACTTCCAATAAGGAAAAGTACTGGAGCATTGTTTGTTTTCCATACAAATGTGGAAAACTGATAGTTCCAAAAGTTCCCTGTACTTTTTCTCTGTTGCATTCAGGGACCTGCACTGTATGGGGTTTTTACACAAATAAAGTCTGGCAGCTTTTCAGCACTCCTAATTTTTTTCTTTATTTTTAAAATTTTAGTTTAATTGTAATTTTAATTTTTGTTCTTTATTCAGTCTCAGAGCGAGGACTTGGAAGAATCTTCAGACTCTTCAGTGGAGGAAACTGGAGATATGGGGATGAATAAGCAAGGAAAAACTCACCCACTGGAGTGTGGAAGGTATCAGTAATGCAGAGATTGTGGCAGAGGAAAGGAAATAATCCCAAATTTGTGCTAGTACCTGAGAAATGGGGGCTTTTCCTTGCAGGCAGTTAGATTTGAGTTATTAGTGTACAGTGTTTCAAAGCTATTAAGAAATATTAATTGCCTGTAACTAGAGAGGCATCACTTTGAAACCCTAACCCATATGGGTAAGGTGCATTTCTTTGCACTTGCCTGTCCTGAATTTTTCTAAAATTCTCTTTTCTGAGCTCTTACCTCAGCAGGAGCAGGAGCTCAAACTCACATCCAGGTTTTACCATGGATCAGTGCTGTGCACTTTGAAGATACTCTTAACTAACCTTGTAATTCCAGACAAAAACAATAACTGATATGTCTGCAATTCTTCTGATCTCCCAACATTTATTGGATTAACTGTGACCTCGTTTGCTTTTTGTATCCTTCTGATCTTTTCCCTTCCTCTGTCAAAACTCAACATTTCCAGACCAGAACAACACAGAACCAACCCCTTAAAAGAGAAATGGGTATAATGGGAAAGTCTTCTTTCCATTTAACTTCCTCAGCTGAAACTTAATGGATTTTACTTTTTCCTCTCAACAGAAATCCTGATTCTCCTAAAGAAATTTCTCAAGGTAAATGTGAGACATTGTTCTTTGGTGAAAATACATAAATGTGTTCAGTGTGTCATTCTCATATAGGCTGGGGTAGTCAACTATGGTGGACTGAAAAATAATTAAAGGTCATTAAATTATGTCCCATTCTCTGGGCTGTCACAATTTGCTTTGGTTACAGTTTGATGGGCTGTGGGAGTACTGTGATAAACACCTGTAACAAAGCAAACCAACTTACAGAATCATTCACAGCCTGGTAGGATGGATTTCAAACCTTATAATGCTTTTAAGGAAATTTTATTAAATTTCCACCATTGCATTTCTTTAGCTTTAGTGGAGATTTTGTATTTTAAGTTCATGAAGAAAAGATAGTTGACATGGAGTTTATTATTAATATTTATTCCAAGTATTGCTATTTTCATGGTTTTGTTGAACTCCTATAGAAAAACTGATTGTCTGCAGTGATCTTGAAATAAATGCAGTGCAGGAGGAGAGCATTGAACCAAAGGCTGGGAGGAGATCACTGAGCTCCTCTGAACTTCCTGAAGAGATCTCTGACCCCACTGAGGGGGTGAGCCAAGATCTCATTGGGGCTGAACTGAGCAGCAGCAGAGCTCTCCTGGAGACAGAACTGCAGGAGAGCAGGAGAGAGCCACAAGAACTGGGCAGGGTCTGCAACAGTCAGAGCTTGGTCTTGCCTGGAACTACAAAATCTTCAGCAGTAAGTTATGGTGTCTTTAATTGCCAAACACATGAGGGATGCTGCTTTGTCTGCTTTAGGTTTAGGGGATTGTCACTGCCTGCCATATTTGATATGAAGGGGATGAAGGCTCCACTTTGTGGTGCCAGGTTTTCTGTTAATGTTCAAAAAAAGGAGAAGAGAACAGACACTGTCTCAGACATTAAAAAAAGGTGTTGGAGGAACAGCTCTACCCATGTTTGTATTAACAGTACTTCACCTCTTGTCTGAATGACCCAAAAATTATGTCCTGTCTTATCTAGCAAATTATTCAGATCCTCATTTGCTGAAAATAAAATCAAAGCAAAAAAATAATAGAAAAGGTTGGGACATTGATTTGGAGTCATTTTTAAACAGCAGTCACCTTCCTTTATGTACCCAGAAGTGAACACAAAGAGAATCTGCTTTTCACATCCCTAGTGAAAGAACAGGCTCAAGCTCTCCCAACATGAGAAGTTTTTAGGATTTTAAAGCATATCTTGAGCAAAACCATCATCCTCATGAATATCTGTTACAGTTGGCTATCAAAATCAATCTGTGCTCTATGAAAAGAGCATTTTATTAATCTAAACTTGCAGGGGCAATTGTGAAGTTTCCTGTTTGTAATTTCTCTGTTTTATTCAAGTTACAGGATGTAGCCAAAAGACAGAAATGTGGTTCTACATCATATCAGGGACTTGAAGGTTTCTTTGTTGTAGGTGCAAACCCTAAACAAGAAAAGCTGGAGGCACCTTCTTCCCTGGCTGCTGCCTCCAGCCTTGGGGACAGGAGAATCCCCTTTCCAGGTACTGTTGTGTGAATAAATCCTGAAAAATATATTTATTTATCATCTTTTCTCAGTTCCCATCCATCCAGCTTGCTTTAGGAGTCACTTCAGGGTGACAGTCATGCCACACAAGTGGTGCTGGGCAAGGATAAAATAAATTCCCTACTTAGAGGCAATCTAGTGCCATAAATTTAATTATTATAATGATGATTAAACTGTAAATGATGATATAGTATGTATTATGTATAATCTATAAATATCTATGATATAATAGAAATGTAATTATTTATATAAATATTCCCTGGTAATAGAGTTCCATGAGGTTCCTATTGCTTTTCATGGTGTATATGAAAGAAGTGAACATCATTAATCTGATTAAATATATCACTTGAAATCAGGCTGTTACATATCTGTAAACAATTGTTTCCTGGCTTCTTTAATTCACACATTAAATGCAGCAAAAAAAGAAAAGAGGAGTAAATGCATAGTAACACAAAACCTGCAACTAATTTCCTCTAATAATGTTGGATTTCAGGAGATGAGCAGTGGGTTTCTGAGAGGAGCCTGAGTGAATATGCTGATGACTCTGTAGTTCAAGGTGTCTTGGAAAGTCAGCTGAGCAGAGCTGCAAATGCTTTCCAGGCTCAGAATCAACTTTCTCACCTGATGGCAGCATGGATGCCATGGCCAGGTAGGGGCAGCCACAGCTCTGAGCTCCTAATTAGGTTAATTTTAATTGTGGAAAATGGAGACACTCTGAGTTTATCATTTCTAGGTCTTCATTTGTGTATTTGTATTCTGGTTTTTTATTTTTTTAATAGGCTTTTTATTTTAGTTGTTTTTTTGTGTATTTGTATTTTAGTGGTTTTTTTGAATTGGCTTTGGAGTTAAAATTACCTCTTTTCAGCTATCACCAAGAACTCTTTTTATTTAGCTTAGTTTCTGCTTCTGCTGCCCTTTTACTCCCCTCTTGGCTTGAATGTTTAGAGAATAAACCCTCTAGAAGAAGTTTCTGTAGTTGTGTGTTGGTAGTCTCTGGTACAATTTGGGAGTGATCTAATAAAGGATTTCTTCTGCTACAGAAGCAAGTCTGATTATATAAGCTCTAAGAAACAGGGACACAAGTAATAACTGTAGCTGCACTTGTGTGTTACCTTTCTCAATTTCAACTGTCTCCATCCCAAGAAATGTAGCTCTGCATTATTTCTCACATCATGAGCAACCAGGTTGACATTTTAATTTAAATAATGCTGTGTGCAGAAATCGAAGCTGTCAATTTTGAATCCCAGGAAAATATTGGAAAGGGTCTATATTTCATTCATGTTAGTTTAAATTAAAAAAAAAAAAAGGAACCAAACTTTTGAGCTTTCTGCAATCTCTCAGTGTCTCCCCTCACACAAAATTTGTGGCATTGTGCAGAATATTTAAATCATGTATTTCTTTCTGAAAGATACTTCTGAAGTATGAGGTGGTGAATTTATAGGTGTTCATAAAGAAGTTACAAACATATTGGAAAGTACAATCTTAATTTGGAGTGATATTTTTCATTAGCTAGAGTTGGTTTGAGACTTTTAATGGCAAGTTTTTTTCAATATTTTGGATTTTTTTCAAGCTGGTAGTGCAGATACTGCATCTTTTTGTTCATGTTTGCTCCTAAGACATTTCAGGCCGTGAAAGTCATTCCAGCTTAGCTTGTGAAGATGGAACCTCCTCCAGCAGAGCTGTGGAGATCATCTCTGGAAATGCAGATTTCCAGAACACCCTGGAGCTGAACGACCACGACACATTTGATATTTTTGGGTAAGTTCAACTTGCTGGCTGTGTTTTTATGACATTTTAGATTATTCAAGATGCCAACCAGGTCAGAACTGAAATAAAACCAGCCCCAGCTCTCTTGTAATTAGCAGGTAATGCACAATTAAAGTCAGCATGACCTGTGTGGTGTCTTGGTGTTCTAAGGCCCTTCTCAGGCAGCTCAGAGTCAGAACTGAAGGATCTATTTTCTTGTTTAGACTCCAAATGACAAATTTGGGGATTGTGGGTTTTTCAGTGCTTTAACCCTGAGATTTATTTACTAGAGGTGAATCTCATAAAATAATCTGCATTCTTGAGTTGTGACTGACCATGTGTTTTTTATTTTGCCTTGGACACTGAGGAGATGACTGGAAAAAAGGAAGTTCCTAAATTCTGTGTCTCCCTGGTTTTTTACTGGGATCTCCTACCCAGCAGGAGTCAGAGGAGCACTGAAGGGAACTCCAAGCTGTGTGATTAGAGCTGATTCAGAGATTTGTGACAAAAACGGAGGGAAAAGCTGAACTAGAGTAGCTTGTACTGCCAACATCTCCAGTAAAAGATTTTTTGTGTGACTTTTAGTTCAACATGTGTTCACACATGTCAGCAGGGCTTAAAGCAGAGAACTCAGGGAATTGGAGGCACTGGAAGTCACTGGGCTGTGTTTCTTTTAAGGGACTGGGAAGAAAGCCAAATGGATGCTGAGCAAGCAATTCTGGAGGACAAGGAGCAGGTTCTGGCATTGCAGTGAACATGGAAAACTCAGTCCTGTCTCCACCTTTGCATGGTTCAGAACCAAGAAGATCAAGAGGTGTTTTAAGTTCTGCTCAAGACATCATTTACTAAGGAATATTCTGTAAAGTTGTCATTAAAACTTACTGAAAATACCTTGATTTGGCTTTTTAAAAATTTTTACTATGAAGAAATAACAGAATAAAAACTTCTCTTGTGCTGCTATTTTTAGGATTGCTTTATTTATTATTTTTAATTCAATGTAAGTTTTCTTGTCTGCAGGTGGAATTTTGTGTCTCCAAATGTGGTTTTATGTGGCCAAGCTGGAAGGTGGCACACCAGGGGTATTAATGGGATAAATTGGGGTTTCTGTGTGATCAGGTTTGTGGTGAGAAGCACAGGAGGAGTCTCTAAGGTCAAGTACCTTTTGTCAGATGTTTTAGAAGGGACTTGCACCTTGCAGAATAGAATTTAACAGCTTTCCACTGTACATGTAACTTCTCCTGTCACATTCCTTTCTTCCTAACTGCAGCAGGGAGCCCAGACCAGCAGCAAACCTCTGCTCAGAATCAAGTGGGAGTGAATTCCCTTTCTTTGCCTGCTCCAAAATTCCAGTTCAGAGGGATCTGTGTCCAGGCAAATCCAGCTGTGCCAGAAGTTACTGCCTTACAGACCTTTGATAATTAAAAGAACAAAGAGGAAATGCAGTTAAAATCATCCTGGGTGGTTGAATTTTAACAAACAGCCCCAAGTGTCCTTTTGAACTTGCTGTATTTGTGTTGTATAAAAAGCTTTTTTATTCCTCCTCCCCAGAAACTGTAAGGTTTAATGCAATTAATATAATTTCTGTAAAAGGTCATTTGGCCAACCTGGTGCTTTGATGTAAAGAGGGTTTGGGGACTTTCTGCTCTCTTGCTGAGGAGATGCTTAATTGTACCCAGTAATTGAGTGGCTTTGAAATTACCTAAATGGTACCTTTTGCTACCATCTTTAGGATTCTCAGACACAGCAGCTTGCTTAGCTTGGAAGTTCTCTTTCCCCTCATGTGCCTGACTCTTTCCTCCTTTTGTTTCCTTCACTGTGGTTTTTAAGGAAAACTTCCCCCTTCTCCCCTCGTTTTGATAATAAAGGTGTATCAAAGCAGTGACAAAGATTTCTTTTTGTGTTGGGAAATTTTGAAAGTGGGATTAATTAGAAGCTTTTGTCTGACAATTGTTCTTAAATGTTTATGGGTGAGCTGCCTGGCAGGGCTCTAAAATTCATGGAAATCGTTATCCTCAATCCTTCCTTTAGGAAGGGAAGCTTTAAATTCTGCTTTTCTGTGTTCAGAGGTGGCAGGTGCCCTTCACTGATGGATCAGTGGAAGCATTCCAGTCTCTGATTTGGTTTCTGGCAGTTAAACCCACTCTGGTTTGGATTCTCCCCACGCCCCAGGACTCTGCTGTGTTATCTGCCCCCTGCACTTATATCAGACAACAGTGTAATCTTTGCAACAATTTCTTTTACAGGAAAAAGTACTTCAGCCACCCTAATTCATACAAACTAGAGGCATCAGGCTGAACAGACCATTGATTTGATTTCCTGCCTCATTTCTTGTCTTTAAGGTGAGGGCATATTTTCCACCTCAGTTGTCTTTGTAGAGTTTACCATATATTGATGTTTTATTACAGCAGTTCTTTGTCAGAAATTGGGAGAATAAAATCACAAAGCAGGAGTTCTACTTTGGAGATGGAGGCCAGTGCTTTTCTCTCATCAATGTAACCTTTCTTTTTCAGTTACTCTTCCAAATATTTCTATTACACTCATTCCACTGGCACAGCCAGCCTGACTGCTTCCATGCTGTTCCCAACCTTTTTTAACAGGAAAACTGATGAAGCAGCTGCTGCTGCAGTGTGTGCCTCCAGCCCTCAGCAGGCAGGGTAATCCTTTAAATTTGGGCTTGTTGGAGATAACCAGAAAGTCACTGAGTGCTTTCAACATCTGATTTTCAAAGTTTTCCCTTCCCATACCTTTTTCTTGAAAGAAAAAAAAAAAGTTTCTAACATCTGCAACAAAATTTGGGCTAACAGTAAACTCCCTTCAATGTATTAGTGATCTCTGCCTAGGCAGTGGTGATTTTTAATACATCTCAGTTTTGTCTTCCTGATTTAAAACATTTGAAGCTATTTTGTGTTGGTTCTTCCCCCCTCTGTTTAAGTTATAGTGGTGGAACTGTTATCCTAAACAGACAACCAAAACCAGCATCTGAATTGCTGCAGTTCTGTGGTACATGTGTTGCTAACAGAACAAATCTAGTGTTGGAAGGTTGAAAGCTGTTTATTACTATGAATGTGGTTTAATGTAATTCTCTGCATGATCTTTAAGGTCCCTTCCACCCTAAGCCATTCTATGATTCCTTGATATCAATACAATCTACAAATGATAATGTTAATTTTTTTAGGTTTTATTTTTTATTTTTATTTTATTTTTATTCCTACCTGTGCCTGTTGTAGGGATGCCTGATCCATACCCAAGTGTCAAGGGATTTGCACAGAAAAATCATCTTTCCAGTCCACTTGGGGAAAGAGAAAAGAAGGAGGTGGAAAATGAAAGACCAGTTTAATTTTTGGAGCTTCTGGGGTGAGTTTGTGTTTTTGTGTTCACTTTTGGTAATGTGATTGTATAAAACAGAAATCTTGAGAGATGACTTGGCCATCAGTTTGGGTTTTGAGAGAGGAAATCACATTATTATGTATTAAAGTATTTTAGGATTCCTGGTGAGGAGCCTGGCAGGCTCCACCTGCCTGTGTCTGACTTGTTGTCTGTGGCTATTTTCTGCTCTCAGTGTGATATACAGCAGTGTAAAGAGGAAGAACACAAATGGCACAGGATTCCAAGTGCTGGAATTCCCAAACTATTCCCCTTGTCTTCATCAAGTGCATTTCAGGGAAGCTCAGAGGGGCAGGTGAACTATCAGTGTGACACTGCCCAGGGGCTGGGATGTGGTGCCACACCCTGACCCACATCTATGTGCTTGCTTCTCATCAAACAACCAAATTCCCATTAATGAGCAGATTTACAGGGTGAAATGAATGTTTCTTGTGCTCAAAATCCAGACCAACTTACCAGGGAGTCCTTGAAATATTTTAGCTGGCTGCTGTTTGTCTGGCTGCCAGACTTTATTTTGATGTAGAAGGGCCACTCCAAGTCAGAGAGACCCCACCAAGTGTTTCTCAGCTGGCTTTGCACACGGGGATGGGCAAAGATTGGACACTGAAAACTGAGGTTTGCCTGTTGATGTTTCTTTTCAACCAGCAGGGGATGAATTCCACTGAAAACCCTGTGAAGGTCCCTGCTCCCTGCTTCAGAGCAGAGCTCTGTTTTACCCTTTGGTTTTACCCTTTAATAAACTTTAAGATGCTGTCATTTGCTGCATCTCATTTATAAAAATTAAGAGTTGTTCTTTCCTCCATCATAATATAGCTTACATGCATCTCATTTAATTATCAGGAACACATAAACCCAATTAGTTTTAATTTATCCAGACCATTTGCATCAGAGACAAATACATCTGTCTTTTTCATTTCAAAAATGAATCCTGCAAATTGCAAGCCATCAACACAAGGGCATTTCTAAATTATTTTGGTCAAGAGAACTGTTCCATGACTTTCTAGTTAATTAGGATTAATTAGGTTGTTTAATATGCTTATGCTTTTGGTGAGGGATGGAAACATAATAATCTATTTTATGTTAATAATACAGATCAGTTAACAAGCCCAGGGAATGGAAGCCTCCAAAGCCAAAACTGATTTTCTGTATATTGAGGGATGTAAAGACCCTCAAAGAAAAGCTGTGATTGATTTCAGTAAAACTGAGGGATTTCAAATGCTGATTTCCAAAGGAACTGCAACAGAGGGGTTAAGGAACAAATATTCAGCAGAATGAGCTGTGAAACCTTGCTAGATGGATTAGATTCCATTTTAGTTTAACTACAAATCTGGAAACAAACCCCAAACCTAACAAAACCTCCTCAGCAAATCCTTCAGGATTTGGCCCAGTGTGTGTCTATCATATGTTTCTCAGAGCAAAATGCAACAAAAATTACCCAATGCTTGTGTTGAAGAATACAAACATAATTTTTTGTTGCTTTTTTGGGGGCAACATTTCTTGTGGTACTTCTACTTTTTTTCTAATACTTGGTGAGATGAAATAGTATAAAACTCCATCAATTTTAGTTTGTTTTCCTTTGTTTGCTGTGGCTATTGCCTGTGTTAAATTTACTGCAGATGTGCTGATTTTTGGTTAAAGAACTCTTCATTGGGAGAGGCCTTCCATAATTTCCTTCTGTAGCCAGTTTTTCTGTGCCATGAAATAATGGCAGTGGATGCAGAACTCTGAATAAACATCTTCACAAAGATGGAGAGGTGATCAATGTGAGCTGGGAATTATGCTGGGATCTGCCAAAATCCTGTTTAACCTGAAAATGCTGTGAATTGGGCATGGAAAAGTTATCAGAATACAGTGGCCCATGGTGTGGTGCCCACAAACTATTTCTACCAATGCTGCTTCTGCACCAGAGCCCTGACAATTATTTTATGTTTTTTATTATAAGTTTGAATCATTTATACAGGGAAGCCTGAAGAGAACTTAATTGAATGTGGCTCAGTTTGAAAAATGTGAACACTTTTCTTAAAGTGCTCTGAAACAGCCTAGAAAAATCATGCTCTGTTGCATTATTTTTGTCTGGCTGCTGGAGCTTGCCAAATACAAATATACTTTCTCCTCTACTATATTTAATTTTCCTACTTATATTACATTAGAGTTACTATTAAATTATCAAATAGATACATCATATGTTGCTTGAAACACAGCTGCTGTTATTTGCATTTGGCTGTTAGTGCTGTAAAACCACTTTTTATGGTCACAATAAGAACACCAGCTACAAACAGAACAAAGAGGGTTTTTTAAAAAAACCCAAAAAAACCCAGCAGCTTTTGAGGCAGAGAGGAATCACATCATCTGGCCTGATTCCAATCATTAGGCTTGCACAGGCTGTTTCTCTCTTGGCCCACCTGTTAATGAAGGTTAAAGTTTCATTCTGCTACATTTTTTGTAGTAGTTGAGGTGAGCCAGTCCTCAAAAACGTTTGGCCTCAGAATCAGGTGAGAAAGGAGTAAGAGAACAGAGTTATGATAACAAATTCTAGATCAGAAAGAGCTGCCTGTGTAGATACAACCTTTCCTTTCCTGCACATACCTCCCCATTTTTTCCTTCCTGTTTGTTTTTTGGGTTTTTTTTTTTGTATTTTTAAGGTGACTTTTAGGGCTTGTATCCATTTAAAGAATGAGTTGCTTTTATTGTGTATTTTTTTTTTTGGAAGGAGATCAAACTGGGAGCTGAGATCAGGGTTCTGATTTCTTTTTCCTACTTTTTACTACTTGGTAAAAAGCAAAAAGCCTCCCCTTCAGCACAGATCATGCAAATGGCTAAAATGTGGATGATGAAATCTTAGAACATGCAGGGACAGCCTCAATCAGCTCTTGATAAAGCCTGTGGGAGGCTTGCCAGTGAAAAAGCACATCCTGTTCTCAGTGACATTGTTGCTGTCACACACAGCTGAAATGACTTTGGGATCCATTTTAGAGAATGTCCTTTCTAATGCAGAGTCTGCTCATCCCTGTAATGGATCCAGTGCCTGTCCCTGCTCAGCCACTGGAACAGCCAGGATTTGGGAAGAGGGGATTGGAGTGCCAGGAGCTGCACTCCTGTGGATGGTTTGTTAAGAGAAGAGCGCCTGGAAATAATTTCCAACATCCTTCAACTGCTGTAAACTTCCTCAGGTGTAGGACACAGGGTTCAGGCTAATAAACTGCCTGGGAAAGGGAGAGCTGAGGAAATAATCTTCAAACAAATGTTCTGGTGCAGGGAACAGACTCTGAGCCCAGGGTGAGATGATGGCTGGCTTGACTTCTGCTTTAAAACCTTTTTAATTTACCCAAATTTTACAACCCTCTGTCCAATTTTTTTTTCTTGTTTAAAGTTATGATATAACTACTAAAATAACTTTGTAGACATGCAAAATTTCATTGCTGGGAAGGATTGTCATTGTCAGGCCAAAAGTTCTCACATTTTGCTCTCTAAATTCCTTCTGCTTATTTTGCAGTGCTTGCAAGATTAATGTGGGTGGAAATAAAATCTTCAGCTTGGTTGTAGGTAGACAAATACCTCCCATGCAGGAAGATGCAGTGTTCAATAAGAGATTGGTTGGGAATTAATCTTTTCTCTTGTGATGTAGCCAAAAGTGGGAAAACTCAAGGTGGATGTAAAAATGGCCTTTTCCAAATGACTTGCTTTGAATTTTCATGGAATCACAGAGTGGTTTTGGTTGGAAGGGAGCTTAAAAACCTTTTCTGTCCACCCCTTCCCTGGCCAGGGATGCCTTCCACTGTCCCAGGCTGCTCCAAGCCCTGCCCAGCCTGGCCTTGGGCACTTCCAGGGATGAGAAGTCCACAACATCTCTGGGTTTGTGAATTGTGTGGGGTTGAGATGGAAATGGGGGGAAAAAAAACCCCCACATTTTCAATTTTGATGGAGCACAGCACCAAACTTCAATTTCCCTGTCAGTATTAAGCAAGCTGATGAGATGATTCAGTTTTCAACTGGAAAGCTTCATAGCCAGTATGGATGACATCCTAAATCAAACAAACATCCTAAATCATTGCTAAATCAAACAGATTAGAGTTTGCTCTGTTTGTAGGGAATGCAGAGCCAATAATCTGCTTTCTGTGGGATGTTTTTTCTTGTTTTCATTGTGAACAGAGGTATTTAAGCAATTTCAGCTGTTTTCTGCTGCCTGATTAGGAACTGCTTAGATCAGGGAGCAGGCTGAAGGTTTAAAGACTGGCTCAACCATGACACAATTGCCCAGGCCAAAGTTAAGACAGATTAACTGACAATAATAATAAATAACATTCAGAATTATCAATATTGTTGTTGCTGAGCCAGCTTGAATTTTACCAAGAATTTCTTGGGTCTGGTTGGCAAGAACCTCTTTTCATGGAAAATCTTTGAAATTAGATCATAACTTGGATTTAAAGGGTACTGGAAATCATCCTGATGTTTTACAAACTGTGTGAAAGAGAAGATTTAATGTTCTGAGGAGTTTCAAATGTTGTTCACTTCATCAAAAACCAGTACAGGAATGTGATGGTTACCCTTTATTTTTTCTGAATTGCACTGGGGACATGAAGTATCTTTTTATAATTTACCAGACATTTTTAATGTACAGCACTTCAAAAGACAGTGTTTTATAGTTATCTGCAATTCCCTTCTGCAGTACAAATTAAAACTTGCTGAACCTTCTTGGAAAAGCATCACCACATAACATTTCTTATGCTTCATGATGTCTGTTTGGAAAGTCAAAATAGCTTCCTAGAGAATATTTTTCATGTTAATCTTTCTACCTGAATTTCTTTGGCAGTGTAATTCTGTGAAAGTTGATGAGTTTGCTTATATAACTTATGTGTACAATGCTTTGAATATCCCAATCATCTCCAAGTAAACCATTTTCCTCCTTCTTCCCTCAAGCATTTTGTACTGAACCTGTAAAAATGGGGATGTTTGACTCCTACATTAACATCCCTGGTGTTTACATCATTCCTACAGCAGAAAGCTGCACAAGAACTGGGAGGCAGCACCAGGAGCAGGCTTATGGCACAGCATGTGGGGAGTGCTTAGAAAATCACACCAGACAGATAATTTACAGCAGTGGGGGTTATTTTTCACTCCAGGACTTTGATCTGGCTGCAGGGTGTTTATTAGGACTGCTTTGCATGACATCTACGTTTAATAAGGCAGCTGAAGAATGATGAGGCTGCTTTCCTGACAATTTTCTAAACAAAATAGAATGCTTGCTGCTCAACAAAAGCTTTTTTTTTTCCCATTTAGTCAAATATCAGAACAAGAAATAACTGCAGAGTTTTATTAGTTGCAGATTACTTGTCCAGACAGCTGTGCTCTCAGCATGTCATCAAAAAAAAACCTGCTCTCAGAAGCCAAAGCAGCCTCAGAAGCTGATCAATTTAAACACAGAGCAAAAGTTGTGGCTCACCCCGAGGTATTAAGGGTGTTAAATGCTCTGCCAAGGCACAGGGCCATCACTGTCACAGCACTGCAGAGATTCCTGCTCCTTTTGGGATTCCTGCAGGCTGGGAAGGCAGAAAGCAGCTAAGGGCAGTGGTGTTTATTAACAGCTCATCCAGGGAAGGAAGATGGCCAGGGCCAGGTGTCCTTTCCAGGTAAAATCTATTGGGAAGGAGGGGGAAGAGCTCCACTGGAAAAACTGAATCCCTGGTGGCATCTCCTTTGCACTCTTCCTCCAGAACAGGCAGCAGGGCCAGCTTGGAGCAGCCTGGGCTGTGGAAAATGTCCCTGCCATGGCAGGGTGGGACAGGATGAGCTTCAGGGCCCTTCCAGCCCAAACCATTCTGGATTCTGTGGATTATGGTCTTGGAAAGGCTGAAAGGGCTCCGGAGGTTTGCTTCTCCTCTCTTGGGAGCCCCAGTTCTATTCCCAGCATTGCTGCCTGTGCTGTTGTTGTGACTCTGTCCTCAAAGGGACACAGGCCTTCAGTTCAAACACCTTTAACAAATATCTGATTTCCTAAATTGCCTCTGTGTGAATGGAAATAAGCAAAGGAAGGGAACTCGGCTTTGTGAGGCTTGGCATGAGCTTCAGGTGAGAATGTTCTCTGTCAATTTGGAGTGATTTTCAAAAGCACAGTGAGATTTCAGTCTTGGACAGGAGGATTTGAGTCAAAATGAGACATTAAATATGGATATAGGCACGAACTTAAATTAAATGTAACAAAGAAACATTCTCAGATTTTTTTTTTCCTGACAGAAATAGCATAGAGGATCTGGATGCCTTTTCCTGGCAGCATTTATTTTCTTATGGTGAGGCTAAATTGGACATGAGTGAGTCCTCCTCTGACAGGTTTTGTTTCCAAGTGTCCTGCAGCACTGCAGCTCAGGATGCAGAGCACCAGCTGGGTGGTGGTGCCCATTTCATTCCTGCCAGTGACTCTTTCCAGGGCTTCAACAAGTGCTGGAGGAAAAACATACTGAAAATTCTAATTATCCTGCTTGGTGCTATTGCTGTTTCTTGTTAATTAAAAAAAAACCAAAACAGTTGAAAGTCTCCTTTTGGTGACATCCGCTCAATATTTGACTCTTCATTTTGATTCAAATTCCATTGTCTTATAATTTACAACTCAACTAAACATTGCTTTTCATGAATGACACCCAAGGCTTTGTGCCTGCAGGTATCACTGCACGAAGTGGGTTATTTAAAGCAAAAATCTGCTTGCTTCCAAGAGAAGAACAATGCTCTGTGTGACAATGTGTCAAAACCACATTGTCACCTGAATGTGGCAGCTGCTCCGTTCTGAGGTTCACATTAAATGAAGATAGCTGAGGAGTGTTGTAGGTGGCTTTGTTTTGTTTAGTGAAGGTGTTGGTTTGATTAGAAATGCTTTTTCAGGAATCCTCTTTGACAGCAAACAGCCAAATGGTTTTACCTGGGTCTTAGAATAAACTCCTGCTGCCAAACTCTTCTCTGCAATGTGGTGTTGTGGGTGTTGGACACCACTGAGACCTGGCCCAGATTACTCCCACATTGTCCTGTGCTCTCTTTGTGTTCTCAAACCAGCCTGGCTCCCTCTCCTTCCAGCAGTGCTCATCAAGGTACAGTGTATTGCAAGATAAAGCCAACCAGCATTTGCAGTTCCTTCTTCTTTTCCTGTATCTTCTGGTACAGGAGGCATATTGTCCTTGCTCCTCAAACTTTTCTTGGCCTTTGATGCCTCGTGTAGGCTGCCCTGGAGCAGAGGCTGGGCAGAGTCCCAGAATAAAGCAGGGATTGATTCCAAGGATCTGCTCCATGGATCCACCTTGGGCAGCACCAGAGCCCAGCCAGGGCTGCAGCCAAGATGAACCAAAATGGCCCCAAAATG
>JAYDZK010000016.1:3139917-3159128 GCA_034509185.1 Euphonia xanthogaster | reverse complement strand
GCTGGGGCTGCCCCTGGATCCCTGGCAGTGCCCAAGGCCAGGCTGGACATTGGGCTTGGAGCAGCCTGGGACAGTGGGAGGTGTCCCTGCCATGGCAGGGCTGGAATGGGATGATCTTTAAGCCTCCTTCCAACCCAAAAAATTCCATGGTTCTGTGACCAAATATATTTGGTCTGTGTGATCGAATGAGATTTTTATTTCAGCCTGCACCAACACTTTTTAGCTGTTGCTACTCACCCAATACCTTTATACCACACAAAATTAGCCATGGAAAAACCTAGAAACTTCCTAAGAGCTTCAGAACCTGCTGCTTCTGGCTTGCTCTCACCTCCAGCAGCAGAAGCTCCTCTGCCTTCCCACCCCAGGAATCTCCCAGGTTTATGGCTCCAGCTTGTCCAAGAACAGGACAGTTCCAACGATGACAGCAGCCTGAATGACACTGATTTGCCACCTCAGATTTCACCACCCGAATCCAATAAAGAAAAAAAGGAGTGAGGAACATCTTTGGAGACACTTCTCCCAATAACCCCATGCACAGGACTTGGACTTGCTCAAACACCAAACTAAAACACACTCAACTAAAATTTAGCTCATGCTAAAGATTCCTAACATCACCACCAAGGGCATTTTCCTACCTCAATCTGGCTACAAAATCACGTTCTGTTCTTCTACTGCACTTCACAACATTTGAAATGGCAAACTACAGCCTTTAGAAAGTCAAAAAGCAAACCCCAGCT
Source organism: Euphonia xanthogaster (assembly GCA_034509185.1). Classification (NCBI taxonomy): domain Eukaryota; kingdom Metazoa; phylum Chordata; class Aves; order Passeriformes; family Fringillidae; genus Euphonia; species Euphonia xanthogaster. The sequence continues at coordinate 3,158,391 of JAYDZK010000016.1, read as the reverse complement.
TCCTTTCTAATTTGAATCCTGTTGTCACAGAGCAGGAGCAGATGTGCAAATGTTTGTTTACTCAGTTCTTGATAGTAGGCATTTGCCAGCAGATGCATGAAATTAATTTCTGCCCTAGTATTAAAAATCATTTCCTCCATTTAAATGTCTCCTTGATAAAGAAACAGGATCATGAAGTGGTTCAGTTGATGAAGCAGCACAAATAGAAACAATAGTTCCTATTTTAGGAGTGCTATTTCTATTTGCTTAGATTGCACAGGGTGTCTTGCAGGAAAACAAATAATTATTTTTCGAGTCTTCCATCCAAACATTTTCCTTTGGAATGTGCGTCCAAGAGCAGCATAGAAAAAGATGCACTTTTAACTGCAAGAAAAGGAATTCTGATGTCAGGTGGGTTTCACACAGTCAAAGGAAAATGTAGGAATTCATGTCCTTGCTTTTCCCTCATTTTTCACTCTTGGGGAGCACAGGGAAAAGAACATTTTATTCCCAGAGTATTTTTATTTTGGGCTCAAGGACGTGTCCACAGGAAGCCTTTGAGGCTGACAGAGAGAAAGTGAGGGGAGTTTGTCCTGGAACCAATGCCCCTCTTGGGCTCCTGGTTGTTCTTTTGGAATTTCCAATTCTGCAGTGAGATTTCAGAGAATTCCTGATGCTCACATGCCTGTACTCCATGGATTGCCAAATTCCTGATCCTGCAGCTTCTGCATTTCATAATAAAGCTTAATAAATCAATAAGTAAATAAAGTAAATAAATAAAGGGCTACCACGGTGTTACCTCCTATAAATCCATTCTTTTTAAGCAGAGCTGCCCCAGAAACTGAGACATAAAAAAGCGGATTAAATCTTCCCACATAACCAACTCACCCAGCCTCTGGACTGTCCCTGGGCACAGGCAGAGGTGTCACCTGTGGGCAGGTGGCCTCCTTGCAGCCACCAGCCCAGTAACTCCCATGGAAGTTGTCTCCTCCAGAGCAGGAGGGGAGCACCAGGCTGGGCAATTATTTCATGGCTTAAACATGGACTAGGACCAGCATCAAAAAATCTCCCGGAATTTCTAAAATAATAGATCAAATTTGGTTAATTTCATTGTTATGAGCCTGTAATAACTTTACTATTATAAAAAAATAAGTAAATAAATAATTTAAAAGTTTTGTTTTCTACAACCATCTTTTAACCCTCAGTAAAGTGTTATTTCATGAGTGGCTCAAGAAAGTAGGAACTGCAGAACTGGAGCAAACAGGATAATTGGAAAATGATGGTCTGAACTGCACTTTAAATTGGTTCCTTTGAATTTTTGCAAAGCCCCCACACCTCTGTTTGGGATAGTACCTCCCATCCCAGCTGCATTTCACTCCACACAGAACTTGGAGCTAATTTATTTGCTTAATTTCAAGTGGCAAAGGAGCAGTAACCCATCAGTCAGAGGAACGTTCCCATCTGGGAGAGTGTCCCCTGTAAATCCATGGATTATCCATGCACTGGCACCAAGGCAACGGCGCTGATGTATGCCTGTGTCACCCAGGCACTGGGACCACTGAGCAGGAAATTGTAACATGGGAGAGGTTTGGGACAGCCTGAGAGACCTCTCCTCACAGTCTCCGGGCTTCACCATGCCCAAAAAAAGCCAAAAAATCAAAAAAAACAACCAAATAACCCAAAAAACAACAACCAAAACCACACCAAACCAAAACCACACCAAACCAAAACCACACCAAACCAAAACCTCACCAAACCAAAACCTCACCAAACCAAAACCTCACCAAACCAAAACCTCACCAAACCAAAACCACACCAAACCAAAACCACACCAAACCAAACGAAAACCACACCAAACAAAAACCACACCAAACCAAACCAAACCACCACAAACACAAGGAAAATTAAAGTATAACTTGTTGCACAGCCTTTCCGAGTTGTGATCACAAAATTGTTCCAGTTGGAAAAGACTTCCAAAATCATCAGGTTCCCCACTTACCTGTGTTCCTAAGCACCACATCCACAGATTTTGTGAACACTTCCAGGAATGGTGACTCCAACCCTCCCTGGGCAGCCTGTTACAAATTCTTGGCAGCCCTTTTGGTGAAGGAATTTTTCCTAATATCCCATCTAAACCTCCTCTGAAGCAAACTTGAGGCTGCTTCCTCTTGTTACCTGGGAGAAAAGACTGATTCCCACCTGGCCACAATTTCCTTTCAGGGAGTTTTAGGGAGGAAATAACTCAGTGAGATTCCACCTCAGTTCCACAAATACAACCAGACCCCACCACACAGAGCTCCTCGCAGGAAAAGGCCCCATAGCACTTGATTAATTACTGAATTAATTTAAGCTCCACAACATGCCACTCCATATTTGAAGACACTTTTTATCTGGGTCCCAATTCTGGTGTCTGTTCCTGGATCACTGGATCCATCCTCAATCTCTGTTCCCCGATCCCTGGATGCCATCCTATGATGATACCATGGAGTAATAAATAAATATTCCCCTAAAAATATCCCTGCTGCTCCATGCTGATCCCATCACTCTTCCAGACAAAGGACCTGGGAGGGTGGCAGCTCAGAAATCCAGAATATTCTGGCACGTCCTGCCCTGTGCTGGCTGGAATCAGGAGCCAAAGCTGCTCCTTGCAATGTCAGCTGCAGGAAAGGCTGACAGGAGGTCTGCTGCAAACAAATTAAAAATGACTTCACCTGCCTCCATTTTATCTCAGGTGAATCTCTGCAGTGCTTAGCAGCGCCTTGTATTAAAACCCTGCTTCAAAATCCAGTGTTAATTAAGCAATTAAGGATGGCAAGGCTGATTTTATGGCATCGTTTACTCCTGGGTGGCTGTGCTGGGAGGTGAGCTCCACCTGCCATGGTTTTGAAAAGCTGGCTTCCTTTTCTCATTGCTTTTACAACAGATGATAATGAGTTCTTCTTTATGTATTTCAAATTATTTGCTTGATAACAAAGTGGTTTTATTGTTTGCCACATTAGCATAAGGTGCTGTCAGCTGGAGTTCTGCAGTGGTTAGAGACATCTTTGCACTGGTAGCAAATTAAAGCACTCCAGATTAAAAGACCAACAACACCAACCTACAAAAGCACAGCAGCAACACTGGTCACAAATTTAGAAACACAGAGGATTTTGGAATGCAGAAAATTCAGCTTGGGGAAGGAGGACATGGATTGGTGGGCATTGCTTATGGGATCCATGGGGTACAGAGGCACTGGGGGAGGCAGGTGGGTCAAAAGGATGGATTTTAGGAAGAAAATATCATTTGGACAATGCTCCAGGCACAGGGAGGGATTGTTGGGGTGTCCTGGGCAGGGCCAGCAGCAGGACTGGATGATCCCTGTGCTCCCTTCCCTTCCTTGATTCTGTGAATTTTGGGAATTTGGGGACCAAATCTGTGTATGAGAATCTTGTACTGAAGAACCAAACAGAAACACTCATTAATGGAACAAAATGATCTCCAAAGCACATGAGGACTCAGTTCCCAGTTAAATCCCAATCCCAGCTAAACTGTGCAAGCACATTCTCAAAATTAGTGATAAAGGCAAAGGAGGAAGGACATAAAATAACATTGCTTTTACTAAAAACATGATTGACTTTACTGGTGTGCCTGTACATGGGCATAATAAACACATTACACATGAATAATTTATCAGGATGTGTTTGGAGTAATGTGCATGCCTGGGAATATTGGTAATATTTTTAAATTCCTGTGATGCATTTGAAGCACAACAGGACAAATGCAGCCATTACCCATCTCACACACCACAAAAACATCTAAACTCACCTTCCTCCTCTGAAAACAGAGAAAGCAGGAGTGACAACAGGTGAGTTCTGGAAGTGAGCAAGAGTGGCTCAGGGAGGGCAGGAATTACAGACTCTCCTGGGACAGGGCATGGGCTGAACTGGAGGATGAGAAGGATGGGGCTGTACAAATAATCCCCTGCACAAACCAAGCCAAGCTTGCAGCTGGGACTGTTTAATCTTCCTTTTGAAACTCCATCCTTACCCAGAACGTCCCCGTGGTCCACACAACCAAAGACTCCTGGGATCATTAAAGTTGGAAAATATCTCCAGGGCCATCAAGTCCAGCCTTTGACTCAATACTGCCCTGCTGCTAAATCACATTACAAAGTGCCACAGCCACTCACTCTCGGAGCACTTCCAGGGATTCCACTATGGGAACAAATGTATAAAATACAAAAATAAATAAAAAGCCCATTCTTTACTCCCTTAACTCCTTTTTATCCAGTTTTGCAGGCCTGTGTGTGGCTCCCGTGGGTCAGGAACTCTCTTGCCAATCCCTTTGTTGGTCAGTAACAAGTTGTTATTCTGTATTTATTGGTCACTCAACCCCGGTGTGGACATGCTGGAAAGTTGTTTGTGAGAGACAGTTTTCATTTTTCTCAGGGTGTAAAAACAGTTTATCCAGGGGCCGGTTGGTTTTCCCCAGGAATAGATTGTTCTGTTAATGAGCTGCTCCCACCAGGATTGCTTCCACATGGGAATTGCAGAGGGATTCCTTGACAGGCCAGCCAGGAGAGCAGGAATGATTTTCTGAAGCCTTTCTCCATGATTTTTTTACCTTATTGCATTGCTCTGGTGCTGTGCCCATGTAATTCCCGTTGGGATCTGTGTTTGGGCAGTGCAGCTGAGTGATCCCAGCTCTGCCCCCTGCCCACAGTGGCACCAGGAGGATTTCACACCCCTCCTCAGGTGCTGCTCACAAGGCACAGCAGGATTTCATGTCCTTGCTTTTCTTATCCTGCACAGCTTTGACTCTCAATAGAAAGACTCCTTTAACATCAAAGATTTCTTTATGAGCAGATGAGAATTAATTGAACCTAAACCCAACTGCTCAGCTATTCCAAATAAGCTAAAACCTGGGAAACAACAAAAAGCCCCAAGATATCCTATCTATCCTTTACCATGCTCTGCTTTTATCTTTAACAATGTTGCTGGTGTTCATCTTTTTTCCATTGAAAGTCATTTGGGTAATGCCTGACATCCTAAATAACAGCTGAGATTTTTTTTTTTCAACAGAGAGTTCCTTTATTTTAAACTGGTCATGCACCATAATCTTTTGTAGCTGCATGAGGAGCCTATTTCCAAAATATGTGGTTGTAAAATATTTTTAAGGCTTGCTCCAAATTTCTTTTGATAAACAGAAAGCCAATCAATGTGTGATTTTTTTTTATATGCACTTTCATGCCTCTGAATTGAAATTTTAAGTCCCATGTGCTGCTCTTTAAAACATTTCCTAGATCTTTTATATCAAGAGTACTCAGATTTTCTTTTAGTTGTCTTTCTAAGCCTCTTCTATTTTTTATTCCTAGCAAAAGAAATCTCTAGCTTTGTTACTGAGTCTGTGGCAGCTCACAAGAATGCACAGTTCAAATGAAATTCAGAGTTTTTCCTCCAGAACTTTACTGGATTCAGCAGGGCTCTGGGATGCTGCATAATTTTTCTAGAACAAAATGCAGACAGGAGTCATGTATCTGGGGAAATTGACAGCCCTGGTGTCTTATGAAGGCAATGCTTGTAGTCTTCATTTCTCTGCTGGAGGGCACTGAAGAAATCCTGGGTTGTGAAAAGGGAAGAAGTGGAAATTTGAGAGGTTTTTGTGTTCCACTGACAGAAGTGAAACCACCTTTTAAGGAAAGTGAAAAAGCCACTTTAGGGAGGGGCTGGTTGTGCTATTTCACAGCTACTGTGGTGATTTTCAGTGTCTCATCCTGCTCCACTCTCTGACCATGCTTTGGCCCTAAAGTGACACAACTTGCAATTTTCTCATTATTTCATTGCCAGCTCTAGGACAAAACTTGTAATTTCCAGCTGTACATGGTTTTCCTTCCTCTCCTGTGGTAGCAATCCAAGAGAGAGGTCAGTCCCCCTGCAACTGACTCAGCTCCTGCAATTCTTGAGGATAAAAGAAATCTGATAAAATAAATCACCCTGCTGACAACTGTGTGTAAATACACCTTGACAGATACTGGAGTTTTGGGAGGGCTCAGAACTAGACATCCCACACCTCCCAATGGTTCCCAAATGTAAACCATTTCTAGAAACTGTGCCTGGCTTTTCCACTTCACTTTTTTATCTTCTGCTTGGATTATTTATTCACATTTATGGTGTCAATGATGTTGTACTGACAATAATGTTGTGTGCATGTAAAATACTCAAACACCTCGAACCAGAGCAATTTATTGCTTTTGCCACATGATGTTTAAAGTTTTAAAGTTTAAAGCTCTGCCTAAACTGAGGCACAGAGCTGGTGGGATTTTTGCTGCTTTTCCTCCCCTCCCCTTGGACAAAAAGGAAAGACACAACTTTTATGCACAGCCTGTGCCTGTACCTGCTTTTTTCTTGGCTACAGCTCAAGCCCTTGAACTTGTGACATTCTTTTACCTCCCTGGATCTGTTTCAAGATAAAACTGTGGAGTGTGTCAGCTCTTCAACAGGAATAGGCTCTAAGTTTTCTCCCAGAACCTGTTAGGAAGATAATTTACCTTCTGCCCTAATTGTTTTCCTCCTCAAAAAGTTTGTAATCTAAAAAAGAACAAAGCTACCAAATATAGCTGAAGAGTCAAAACAAATAATCTCAGACTGGCCTTTATTGGCCTCAACAATTCAGCAAATACAAATGATGGTGTAAATGTGGAACTGTGCCCAGTTTGCAAGCACAGAGCTTCTGTCCAGGGCTCTGCTGTCTGGCAGCATTTTCTGGGTGAAATTCGGAGATCTTGGAGTGAGACAGGAGGTCTGAAGTTAATTCCACTTCTGTTCTCTACCTGGGGACTCTGCTGGGTGCCTGGGACTTGTGTTCTTCCCAACCCCTCCCAGTGATGCTGCCCAGAGATTTCCTTCCCCAGGAGGAGACTGGGTTCTTGTAAGGGCTGGGAAGGCTCCCCAGATGGTTTAACCCTGAGGTCCTGCCTTCATTAATGAGTATCTTCATTAACATGGCTGCCTAATTAGCCACAGACAGAGGTCTCCTACTTTTACTTCAGCTACACAGGGCTCCTTGGAATCCTGGCTGCAGGAGTTCTGCCTTGCCAGAGAGCCTTGGACAGCTCTGTAGAGGAGCAGCCCTTTCCATGACACAACAAAATTGGAGTGTGGTGAAAACATGTTTTTTTCCACAGTAATCTGCCATAATTACATTTCCAGGTTATTTCATGTTTTGCAGATCAGGCCTTCCTAGGTGAGCCAGTGGTTTAAAAGCAGGCAGCTGAGCACTTTGGAGATACATTTCTCACCTTTTCTTTTAAGGGGAAGGGGCTTTCATTTTCTCACATTTTCTTTTAAAGGGCAAGGGTTTTTAATTTCTGACTTTCTTTTTTTTTGTAAGGACAAGTGGCTCTTTGTGCTTTGCTCTGAGGGTGCCAGTGCTGTTTGGCTGAGTTCAGTGGGCACAGCTCTCTCCTGTGTGCTCAGTGTTCTTTGCTCTTGTCCCTTCAACTTCTTCCAGGGGCTTCTCCAAGAGAATCAGAGTTTGATTTCTGTCAGAACTGGGACAGATTTTATGTGGGAGCTCAGTGCTGCAGTGTTTGGCTTCTGAGCCTGTTGAGGGATCCCCATGCAGGTGCTAATGGGGAGCTGCAAAGGAGCCTGCTGGGATTTCTTGCTTTGCCAAACCATCCTCCCTTTGCAGAACAGGCATTCCTGGTGATTTTTGGGGCCTGACCTATGGGATGTTGGAATACAGGTGGTCTGGATTTCAGCGTGCCCTGCAGTGCTAGGAGTCAGCAATGATTTTTTGCCAAGTTGAAATGGGAGAATTAGGAAAAAAGCCCTGATAAAGCATGAACAGAATTGTCTGTGTGACACCTGGGCAGAGAGTGCTGAGGAATTTGGGTTAATAAGCTCTGCCTGCTGGCTTACCTAGTTTTAGTGCAAACAGTTGTCTGTTCAGTGAATCCACTGCTGGGTTTTGTGCTCCCTTCTTCAGGCCCCAAAAGAGTTTAAGAAACCCCAGGAACGTTCTGCTGAATGTCTGGGGCCAGATTCATTGATGTGCCCTGGCTGTTTTGTGCTGCTCTGCTGATGCAAAGCAGCCATAAACCTGGATTAGTGCAGTGCAGCAGTGGGAGGCTTCAGCACAGAGACAGGATGGCTGCAGTTTGCTGTGATATTTGTTCTCTCAAACTCTGCACATATTAATTGTTCAACTTAATACAATTGTAATTTAATGCAGTTCAGCTCTTCTGGGAGTCATGAATGTAATAAAATTGTGATTTTTTTTTTTTTTTTAAGAGGCCTGGACCTAGGGGTAAGTCTTCATTTGTTTTAATTAATTATTTCTCATAGCCTTAAGGGGCCTGCCCTTAGCAGGGCAGGATGAAAATGTCATACCCTGTATCTGCAATTTTGCCCGAATCTGAGAGAACAAGAACAAGAAGGAGAACTCGCTGCGTGTCTGTGGAAGGAAGAAGGAAGAGTAAGGTTATTTGCATTTTTTGTTTGATTTGTTTCCAAAACGTATTAATTTAGAGTCAAAGAGTGTAAAAATTGTTAAATCTCAGAGTCTGGGGTCAGCCTAGATCAGCACCTTGGGCTGAGCCCTGGGGGGAGTGTCTTGTCCTGCAGAATGAGGCTGTCACAATGCCTACCATGAAATAGTGAGCAGCTGACATTAAACAGATTGCAAAATGGAAAGCTTTATTTCCAAACTCTTAAAGTTATATATGAGCCCATTGCAAGGAGAGAATGGAGCATGCATTGCAGTGGGAAGATAAGGCCGGGCTTCCCTCTCCCCACTACAACACAATGTTTTATACCATCATTTTCTCCTTATTATATTTTATTTGCACTCTATTTCAGCACAATGAACTAAATCTTGGGGGACGTAAAAGTTCCAGAAGTGCCTAATAACCAACTTCTCCCCTTTGAAATGGCACACAAGTTAAGTAAACTGAGCCAAAGTAGTTAATATTTTGTTTTCTTTGTAAGTAACTACCAGCCCCTCTTTACAGTTGTGCACTTTGCTTTTGTCCAAAGAACAGACAAGTCACAGAAGACAGAATTTAGTAACTTTAACACAGAGTAAACTCATGACCTCAGTGACTTTTGCTTGTATCCTTTAATTGCTTTTTAGTACAGAATTGATGGTATTGAAGATTAAACTCCTAAAGCACTAGAATCAAGTTCTCAGTGATGAATTTTCCAACTTCCCCCATCACACTGGATTAAATGCAAGTGATCTCATGTGTGTGTCCTTCCCCTTTTTTATGTAGCTTTGGGGAAACAATGAGTCTTTGAATTTACATAATTTAAAGGCAATCCACATAGAAAATAAAATTCATTACTTTGTTCCCTATGCTGATTTTATTCTCCTGGACTACTCCCAGGCCAGATTCAATGCTGAACCCTCCAGAGCTGAGATGAACAATCCAGGAAAGCCTGTAGCTCTTTACAGTCATTCTTGTTCTCTTCATATTCCAAGCATCACTCAGGGCTTGTTTATATGCATTACTGTACCTCTTTAAATTAAGGTGTAATTTAAATCAGTTTCATTAGGCTGGTCCAATCGGCTGCTCAGCCACTCTTATTGCAGCATAAACTAACTTTATTTCATGTTATTGTAAATCAGCCAGGAACATTGTCAGCTTAAAATGTAATAATCCATTAAATTAGGCTAAAATTGAAACATCCTCACAGGAGTTTGGGCTGGCATGTACCCACTTAAATTAGCTGGAGCAAGTTTATGTGTACACAGAGAATTAGAAATGGAATCCAGCACCTCATGTGGTAAATTCCATCACCTGGAGCCACTCAGAGGAACTGGAATGCAAAGTTGTCAGAGCAGTGTCAGTGGTCAGGGCATGATCTGCCCCCCGAGTTTGTTCCTTCAGCTCCTCAGAGGTTCCATTGCTTTGGGTGCTGTCACCAGCCCAGAGATGCTCTGGAAGTTTCCAGCTCCCCACTTGCCAGAAGTTTCCTCTGGACCTTCCTTCTGACTCTTAGATGTGGATGGAGGAAGAGCCTAATGCCAGGAGTGGTGGTTTTGCAGGAGAAATGAGCTGTGGTTTATTAATCACACAGAATTCCCAGAATCCCTGGGTTGGGAGAGCCCTTCAAGATCATCAAGTCCAACCCAGCCCCAACAGCTCAACTCAGCCCTGGCCCCCAGTGCCACATCCAGGCTTTGTTAAACACCCCCAGGGATGGGGACTCCACCACCTCCCTGTGCAGCCATTCCAGAACTTTCTCCCCCTTGCTGGAAAAAGCTTTTTCCTGCTCTCCAGCCTGAATTTCCCTTGGTGCAGCTCCAGGCTGTGTGCTCTGGCTGTGTCAGTGCTGCTGCAGAAAGAGCCCAGCCCCAGCTGAGCACAGGCACCTTCCAGGAGCTGCAGAGGGATGGGGGCACCCCTGGGTCTCCTTTTCTCCAGGCTGAGCAGCCCCAGCTCCCTCAGTTGCTCCTCACAAAGCACCCGAGGGCACCATACACAGGACATTTGGAGTGAGCAACTTCTCTGTTGGAACATGTCTAACAGGAGAAGGAAAAACCTGTTTTCCATTCTTCATCAAAGAACTACAAGAACTTTGAAAATTCTGTTATTTCTTTGTACTTCAGCAAAACACATTTTGGTTTGGTGGGTTTTTTTGTTTGTTTCTTTGTTTGTTTGTTATTGAAATGAGAGAACTTGATGCAATTTGGGAGAGAAATACAAACTGCAGACCACTGCTGCATTTCTTCACTTTTGACGTCGGATTGTTTCTGGGTGATCCAGATCCTAAGCTTGAGTAATGATTCATATATCATCACAGCAGTTCAGCAGTGCTCCTCTGTATTCCATGGAAAGTTCCTGAATGGATTTTCATTGTATATTTTGCTTTTATATTGTTTAATTTTTTCAACTGACTATCATTAGCAGGACAGCAGATTTTGCCCTTAGGAAGAGCATTTAAGGCAATCATTGCAGCACTTGGCCTGGTATTTTTGTTCTGAAGGGTTGTTTCAAGTACATCTGTTTAAATTATTGTTATCTTAGACTGTTGATTTTTAAATGTATCTTTTCTGAATTGATTTCAATTCCTGTGAACCATCTCCTGCTAGTAGTCACCACATACAGATCCTACCTACAAGAGTTGTTTAATTTATTGTTTGTAAATTATTCTCATTGTGCACATTACTAAATTGATAGATTAAATTTGATATACAGCATGTAAGAATCTGTTATTAGTGGTATAGAAGTGCTAATTTAAGAATTTTTTTTCCCCTCAGATGACCATCTTCTTCAAAAATGAAGAAAGAACAGACAATACCAAATAATGAGCATCTATCCCATTTCTGGAGGAGTGAAGGAGTAGATGAAAATTATGCTACTAAAAATATGTTTACTTTCTATGAATCATAAACTGGCTCTTGATTAGCCAGCCCATCAGTTGCAAACAACAGATGAACAATCAACCATGATCTGCTGTAGTCTCACCTGGTGAGATTCAGAGTGAGGATTTATGAATCAGCATTCCATTGTCTTGCAGAATTTGTTAAATTTTTGGGCAGCATAGCAGTCATTCCACATGAGTCAAAATGCATGTCATGAATGATTTTCATGTTCCATCTCTGCTTGATTGATGTGAAAATACATCCCCTTTTTCAAAAGAGTTCCAAGGTATATTTAAAGTTCAGTTCTCTCTTGCCTTGTCTAACAAGGTAGAAAATGTAACAATTTTGTAGTTTCTCTGCTAAAGAAATCCAAAAGCACCATTTTTCCAAGCACTGCCTGTGCTCTTGGCTGTAGTGCTGGGTTTCACAATGGCCATGCACAGACCTTCCAGGGGACAGCCAGGATTTTACTTACAGGTATTTAACTTCAATCTCCATTTTTGTTTCTGGGGTCCCAAAGGAATGAAACTACCCATATATTCAAAGTTTTACACATAAACAGGCATTTACAGAATTGGGGCTTTTTCATAACTCTGCTGTAGAAAGTTTGTAATAAGCTCAAACCATGTGATTTGTTTCAGGACATTCCTGGTTTCATATCCCATTTCCTTAGCTCTTTTTTCACTTGTGTTAGTTTTTTGTTTGTTTGTTTTTAATCCTGTTGGATTATATTGGTCAAGAAAGATTGAATTTTAATTCAAGGGGATTAAAAATACATTTTCTTCCCAACATAGCATCCTCAAACTCATGCTAAAATTTCATAGAAAAGAACAGTGATATCTACCTCAAGAGTGAACAAAATAGATAATCAAAACCATGTTCTTCCTCTGACAACCATATAGAATATTAAATTAACTGTTATATACATAATTAATTAATATTTAATGAACTGGAAGAAGCTCCCAGTTGAGATCATGGCTCTGTTTAGCCTGCTGTTACACAGAAAAAAACTCCAGGGTTTTCAATCCCCAAAAATTTTTCAGTTAGTTAATGATTGTCTAGTTTCATTTCCTGAAAATTAAAATGATAGAATTTTTTTTGTGCACCTGACAGATACAGGCAAGAAATCTTCTTTACCATGGAAAGAAAAAAGAAATCCACTTGAGAACTGATATTGGCTGAAATAAATAATTAAGCATTGGCATTAATTCACAATTTAAAATATCCTCTGAAATAGTTTAGAAAAGACACAAATTATAATTTAAGTGCATTGAAACGAAAGCTTGGGTTTTAGAAACCATTTTTCATGTACAGATTTTGGAGTTTTTTACAAAAAAGAGGCAAAATAATTATTCTATTTCACAGGGAAAGCTGAGGCTGAGAGGACGGAAATCATTTAAAGATAGAAGACAAGCCACTGGCAAGGTCAAAAAGAATAGATTCTTGAATCAATACCCTGTTCATAAAATCCCCTTAATTAATATTTTTCTTGGAGAATAATGACTGTGTGGTCATGTGGCTTTTCCTGGCTTCATTCAGGTGGTAATTGAGAACACACATGAGTGTGTACTAGGGTAGATTGACGTGCTTGTTACTTCTACAGGAAAATGCAGGACTGATACACCGGGGCAGAAGGGTGCACACTGCCAGTTCTGTGAGGATCCCTCCTCATTTCAATTGGAATCTGTGATTCCAAGCTGGCAAAGTGCCTGAGCCTCCCCCCACAGCCACTATGTGGCTGCAGGTCTCAGCTGAGCCAGTCACCCCAGCTGCAGTAGGACGGGGTGAAGCAGCACTGCTCTTTTGGCTCTTGGCTCTTTCTCCCAGGGGCATTCAAAAGTTCTGGGTAATCTGGGCAGGACAGAAATTCAACAGCCTCTGTGGCAAGGCTTCTGAGGGGGCAAGAAGCTCTTGGTGCCCTCTATAGTGTGTATAGGCAGTGACAGGCACGCCCCAATTTTTGTACCTAACTTCTTCCTCACTAGAACCAAGTGTCACCTAATACAGTGTGTTATTTTTCATATAGTGTCCAAAAAAAAGCATAAGATCTGGTGTCAGAGTGACAAAATGCATGTTTTGCTTCTGAATTTTCACATTTCTTGACTTCTGCTGGCAGCACCTGGTGATTTGAGTCCCAAAACATTTAGTCATCTTACTTTCATGGCACTGCTACATCTTTTTCAAGACACCTTAGAGGAAATCTGTACCATATGCTATACTTTCAAATTACACATATTAGTTATCTCTGTACTTTAAAAATGAATCTTAGAATTAGAGAATATTTTGGGGTGGAGGAGATCTTAGAGATCATCTAGTTCCAGCCCCCACTGGCATGGACAAGGACACTGTCCACTATCCCAGGCTGCTCTGGTCTGGAACACTTCCAGGGCACAGCTCCTGTGGGCAAAGTGTGCCAGGGCCTCATGACCCTCACAGGGAGGATTTCTTACTTCTAACCTAACCCTCCCTTCCCTCAGGTAGCAGCCACTCCCCCTTGCCCCATGCCCTTGTGAGAAGTCCCTCTCCAGCTCTCTTGTACCTTTTAGGGACTGAAAGGCTCCTAAGGTCCCCCCAGAGCACTCTCAAGGCTGAACAACCCCAGCTCCATCAGGGGATCCATCCCTCTGGACTTGGTCCAGCAGATACACATTTGTAAGCAAAGAAAAAAAGGAGATGTAGAATATTAACATGCTGGGGATGATTTTCCATTTTATCCCAGGAACCATTCCCTCCTTCCATTCTTCCCCCCATCAGTCCCTCTCCACAGGTACCTTCCCCCCATGCTTGGGCCCATAAGTAGAGCCAAGGCCCTCCTGTTCCTATCTTTGGGATTCTTATTTCTTTTCTGATGCATGAGAGCTGCCATGGGTGCTTGCCAAGCTGCTCTGCCCTTTTCAGGTGAACAAGAATAACACAAGGCCAGTCTTTAACAGCCCGTGAGCTTATTTGGGCTGCACTCACTCACTGTCTGCCATTCCTGCTTGGAGAAAAGATAATGTGGTTCTGCTTGGTAAACCTGCAACCTGAAATGCAAAGCTTACACATCCTCTGATGATGGAGTTCAAGCAGGTAATACCTTCAGAATCTGAAATCTTTTTTATAAGCTTCTGTCTGTAGTTATCAGGCAGAGATGGGGAGTTTATGCACATACACAGCTAGAAGTAATGCTTTGGATCAAAGATCTCTTATTATAGAGTTTTCTAATTATTTTGTGGAGCCCTTTGTAAGAATAATGGTATTAATGGATATTAATTGCACTAGTGGCCTTTTCTGATACGCTAGTCATGCAAAAGAACTACAAATTCCTAGAGAATGAGTCAATGCCAGCTCCCACAGACTGTCTGTGGCAGGAAAGGCAGGGGGAACCACAGAAAGTTTGCCTTCTATTGAAGTTTTATTTTACCATCCAAAACCAACCTCATAAGGAAGTGTGAAAAGTTGCTCACACTCTCTACCCTCTTTAGTCTCACAGAGCACTTGTGTTCCTCTGACTAATCCTGAGAGCATGCTTGCATGGCAATCAACAATTTCAGGCTGAGTTGCATACCAGTGCCATGCACACCACCAAAATTGGGCTGATCACCTCTTTACATAGAGCTGGGAGGGATTTTGTGTTCAGCACTTCCCCAGCCACATTGCAGGACAAACAGTTCAAAGGTGGCACAAATCTCTCTACAAAGTCCTTGGCCACCCATTTGACATCAGCACGTACCCAGGTAAAGCTGCACAGGTTGTTAAATTCTTGTCTGAATTCTCAGGGTATGCACATCTACCTGAGGAATAGGAAAGGTTTCTTTTGATGAATAGATGGAGTTCCCCCTAATAGCCTCAGAAATGGTTTCCTTTTCAATGTGGTACTTGCAGATCATCATAGCAAAATTGCTCCAAACAGTCTGTGCCTTCAAATAAGGAGCACACTTACATGTCTGTAAAGAAATTTGCTGCAAAAAGGTATATTGATGCACCAGTTCTCCTGTGTGCTCCTGAAAGACAGACTCTTGTGCCCTTGTGTAGGTTCTGTATCCATTGCCTGAATCTGTCGAGTTACTCACCATGAATCATATCCTGACTGCAAAATGTTACAGAAGGCAACTGCAAAAGAAGAAGAGGCTGTAGCAGGGTAGAATACATCTAATCACAGGAACCTGCCACGTACCAGCTGCTTGCCACACAGTTTTCAGGAAATTTAATTTGATGGCAGCACAATACGAGCAGGTTATGTCCCATGCAATCTGCACTGCAAAACCAGTATGCATTAGGTGTGATTTTATCTCATCTCTGATGGTTATGACAAATTTCACCTGAGACAGCTTGCAAGTGATTACCTGAGCTAACAGGTGGGTTGGATGTGACTTGGCTAAAGCTGCATATCTGACAATAACAAATGTGCATCTTTAGTTAAATTAAGCTGTTGGCCTGTCGTTCATCACATTGATTCTACTCTTCCAGCTCAAAGTCGTGTCTGTCCTTTGGGAGAGAATTTAAGAAATAAACCCCATTCATGCTAGAATTTCTCCTGACAGCATTTATTTGGCTGTACTGAAACCCTGAGATTAACACATTCATTTTAGGTGGGTTTTTTTTATGTTTCAGTTACAAATGCCCACTGAATATCTTGTGATGTACTTAAAAGTAAACTGTGGGAGAAGGAGAAAGCCACTCTGTAATTGATAATGTTATTATGGCAAACTGTTGAGTCAAGTATAGTGCAGGCTGCATTGATCACCAGTTGGAAATTACACCCATTCTCACTTTATTATACAGCATGGAAGCCAAAGTAACTTATGTGTCTCAGCAGCTGAAGGGGAAAAGATGTGAGCTTCCTAACGGATGCACCTTTTCTTAGCTGCATTAATTTACTTAGTTGTGGGAATGTGCTTCTTTGGAAGGTGTTGCTGTAGTGCATCCATTTGGAAGTCAGCAGGTTATAAATAAAGCTGGTTATGAGGAAAATTAATAATAAGCGATGCTTTCCTCCCTTTCCTTCTTCCACTGGAAATAAAAATCATTTGCAAAGTAATAAAAGCTTTTTACATATGGGAAAATAAATATAACCCCCCCAACTATTTGAATGTTTTACCTGACTTTCCCAAAAATTTACTATTATGTCTCCTCGTTTCAATCAATTAATTATTTTAAATCTATGACTCACTGTTTACGTGTGTGAGGACTTATTTATCATTTGAGAATCTCATATTTTATTTTTATTTCTATTTTTATTTCTATTTCTATTTTTTAGTTCTATTTCTATTTCTATTATTTCTATTTCTATTATTTCTATTTCTATTTCATGCCTATTTTTATTTTTATTTTTATTTTATTTTTATTTTTATTTTATTTTTATTTTTATTTTTATTTTTATTTTTATTTTTATTTTTATTTTATGTTTTTATTTTTAATTTTAATTTTAATTTTAATTTTAATTTTAATTTTTATTTTTATTTTTGGTTTTGGTTTTGGTTTTTTGTTTTTGTTTTTAAGACTTGTTTCTTTCTAATAAACCAGCAACTCAAGCAATTGTACAGGTCTAGGTTTACTGTACAGGGGAATAATACACGATTCTGCCACAGAAGTTTTGTCTAGCACTGTCTAATGTGCTTCCAGTCTGAGAAATCTGTGTTTTCAGCAGTTTTCTGTCAGCATTGCATCATATTCAGATGAAAGGAGGATTTACAAATACATTTTAAGAGCTTAATCTATTTATAAATCTCATTTATTTTGGAGGAACGATGAAACACAGAGGCTTTTGTTTGTTTGTGTCCAAGCTGTGCTCTGTGTTGCCTGCACTGGTGAAGAAAGGATGGCAGGGTGGGATGAGGCTGCTTTGCTTTGAAGAGAGAAGGAGTCTTAAAGATTATATATTGTTGCTTGGTTACAGCCCTTGTTTTTCACCTCTCCTAGGGATAAGTTGTGATGTTAGGGAAGACAAAAAGAGGGGTTTTTTTCACAGAAAACTCTTTACATCCAGAGCTCTAGATGGGGTTCTTAAGAGCTCCTTCTCTTCAGCATGCACGTGCTAAGATGCATTTCATTGTTTTCCTCTGATGCTGTACCTCTGTCTGAGGATGGCAGATGTCTGCTCTGAGTACCCTCTTGTACCTATGTGCAGCCATCATTTCAATCTGCTGCCAGCATTCAGGGAATTCACATATTGTGGTCCAAAAAATTGTCCTGCATGACTGCTGAAACCAATACACACCTGTGCTCTCTGCACTGAACAGCTGTGATATTTATAACCTTATTTTGATATGAAGCAGGCAAGAGAGAAGCCAGCCTTTAGAAAGAGATATGAAGGAAAAAATAATTTTAAAATTACAAGCTGATACACTGTAAATAAAAATCAGTGACAGATCTTTTCTGTATTAAATGAAATTCAATTTGTTCATGTGCCTCCTAGGCCTTCTAGAGTGATGCTAACTTTGGGAAATGTGTCAGTGATGTTCCTCTGCAAATTACTCCTGAATCCAACTCTCTTTTGTGCTCCTTTAATATCCTCTCCATCATCAGTTAAAGAGCAGACACCTTCTTACATGTGATGAGAGATTCTGGACCCGAGGTCATCTAAATTCAGAAGATGGTCTGAGCACAGTGTGGTCTGTGGCATTAGGAAGGCTGCACCTCCTCCCTGTAAGAGCAATTGTACATAAAGGTGGTTGTAAACTCAGCCTACAAAATCACAAAGTCCCTGAATGCTGTTTTGGAAAAGACTGTTGTAAATCCTCTAGGTCAGCTCATTCTACAGCAGAAACTTGTTCAGTTGGGTTTTAATATCTCCAGCACTGGAAGCTCCACAATCTTCTTGAGAAACCTCCTACACTGTTTGACCACTCTTACCATAGTCAGGTTTTTACTTCATTGTAAGTTGTGCTTCCTATGGTTTTATTTCTTTCCATTGCCTCTTCTCTCATTCCTGGTTTAGGGCAAATTTGGGAGGAAACCCCCAAAGGGGTCCCTCTAGAAGGCAAATTCAAGCAGCCTCTCCCCCCACCCATTTGGGAGACATAAATCTCCTTCAAGAAAAGTGGAAAAAAACTATTTCTTTAACGAGCAAAGTGTTCACAAACATGGAAAAATGAATGGTATTAAACAGTGGAAGCTCTCGTTGTTCTGAAGAGGTGGCAAATTCAGCCAGCCCTTTTCAGGGGC
>JAYDZK010000016.1:3127880-3139817 GCA_034509185.1 Euphonia xanthogaster | reverse complement strand
GCAGAAAGAGCCCAGCCCCAGCTGAGCACAGGCACCTTTCAGGAGCTGTGAGAGTGATGGGGGCACCCCTGAGTCTCTTTGTCTCCTTTAATACCTTTTAAGAGGCACACATCTGGTCTTGGATGCAGCAAATGGATGCAATTGCCCTGCTGGGGTCAGTTTTGGGGTCAGGCTGGAGCTGGGGGAGCAGCAAAAGTGCTGAGCTCTGTTCTGTGCTCTGTATGGGGCCAGGACATAGGGCCAGGTCATGGGGCCAGGCTATGGGACAAGGACAGCTCGCTCTCCGTTGTCATCTGCAGTGAAGTCCTTGAATTCCATTTTATTGATGAGCTGGATGAAATACAGAGTAGACCAGGCCAAGTCATGGAGCCAAATTCCTGCACTAAGCCAGTCAAAGAGGGCCCAATCCCAATGTCATCATTCACTTGATTGTTCACGTCCTCAGAGTGAAAAGATTTCTCTCTTTATAAAGTGATTTCACCCCCAGCTCCTCTGTTTTCCTGGAACACAGCTGGGCTGGCAGCTCTGTATTGCTGACATTGCCATGCCTGCCACAGCAGGTCCATTCAGCACGTTCATTTAATCCCTCAAACACCCTTGACAGCAGAAAGGAGGCGTGGCTGGATGTTCAGCAATGAAATAATTGTGAGTAGGGTGCCTGGGGGCACAGCTCTGGCATGCTGATGTACTCCACAGTTTTTGAAGGAGCCCCCTCAGCTTAGGAAACATCCCATCTTCAGGGTCCTGTGCAGAACAGCCTGGTGGGGAATGTGACAGGCTGCAGAGAGCCTGTGGGGAGGGTAAATAACCAGCTGGGGTTTTTCTCTGTCACATCTCCAAAAGGCAAACCTTTCCTGGCTGTCTTTGGCATATGCTGGTGCTGGCATGGGTTAGCACAGGGCTGGAACACAAGAAAAGCTGCAAACACACAAATTTCCTCCTGAAAATGGACAGGGAAAGGGAGCACAGGAAGAGGAAAGGGAAGGTGAAGACCAGAAGAAAATGCTCAGCATGTCTCAGAGCTGATGGCTCACAGGCTTTCCCCCCAGCAAAGCTGCCTGGAACAGATGGGAAGGGATTCCCTCACATCCCACAAAGGAGGCTGCTGGCAGTGGTGCTGCACTTCTGCTCTACAGCTCCGTGCTTCAGTTCCTCTGCTGCTTGGCTGGGACCTGAAATTCCAGTTCACACCTCAGGGGATGCATTCCCAAGATTGGGCAGTGCTCCTCTGCAGCCCATCAGTTTTGTTGGGTATGAATATTTACCATGACAGATGAATGGGGGGAATGGCTTTGCAGCCTGATGGATCCAGTCTTTCCCAGACTGACATTGTTGCTTCAAAACTCTGAACCAGTGAGACAAAGCATTTTACACCAAGTGGAACAACTTGCAAGCTGAGACAAAATTTTCCTTTGCTTCTGGGCTTCCTTGAAGTTAGTCATTCACCTGGAAAAATGCAGGTCAAATCCTTGTTTTGAACGAGGCACAGAAGCAGAACTGGTGGTACTGGTGGGATTTCTCCAGGATTTCCTGGGTGAGTCCTAATCCAGGTCTGAAAATGCTCAGCAGAGCAACACAAGCACCAAACACAGAGAATCACAGAATATCCTGAGCTAGAAGGGACCCACAAGGATCATCGAGTCCAACTCCTGGTCCTGCACAGGACAACCCCAAAAACCACAGCAAGTGCCTGAGTGCATCATCCAAACTCTTCTTGAACTCTGACCAGGACCACTTCAAAGGTTCTTGCCTCTCAGAACCTTGTGGATTTCTGTGGGATATTGTTTGAGGGGTGTCAAGGGATAAGGGCTTCAATGCAAGAAAAGTGGAGAAATTTTGGGCATCCTCTTGTTTTCTCTGCATTTTGGGAATCAGGGAGCTGCATTTTGATGATCTTATGGCGCATCAGAGTTGGATCCTCACTGTTGATGTGGGCTCACTGCAAAGTAGCCATAACAAAGCTGGCTCACACCTGGGATCATCAGCACTGGAATTCCAGGAATTTTCATGTCTTCCTATCATCTAAGGACCTACAGGCTGGGCAGCCATGGCTACACTGTGACAGGATCTGAGCTGGCTCCCTGCAAACTCAGGACTGCACATTTGCCCTTGGTGGATCACAGTTCCTCATGGCCCTTTACTGACTCCAGCCCCCCACGCTGTTCTCAGTCCCAGAGCTGGAGAAATCCTTTGGGAGCACCCAGCTCAGCTGATAAGAGGCTCTGGGAGTGCTTATGGCATGGAACACTGCCCTGTCAGGACTCAGAAAGAAGCTGGATCTGCGAGTCTCCTCCTGTGGTTTGTGTGGTTTGTTGGCACCCTTTGCTTAAGGCCAACAACCCCCCAACCCCACCAGGCTGCAGGTGCTTCCCTCCATTGAACTTTCATTTTATTGTGGAGAAATAAAGAGGTAAGTTGAGATCTCTGAGCTCTAAACGAGGAGCCCACCTCCCTCTCCAGGTGCCAGTGTTGGTGACCCAGACACTCCTTCTTGAGGACATGTTTTAGTAGGATGGCAGCAGTTCAATTGCTGAGGGTACACATGAGCTGGGCAGGGATTTCCCACCCTCAGCATAAAACATTTTCAGCCCCACTTGATCCAGTTGAGTGGGACACAAACATGAGCATCTATATCACTGTATTTTCTGTCTTCTGACTGAGTTTGGGACTGTGGGATTGCCTCAAATGAGCAGGACAGGGCTTTAGCATTTCTCCTTTGCCTCTCCACCATGAAAACAAGAGTTAAAAAAACCCTACTCCCTTGGTTTTAATGGGATCCATGTGCATTCTTCAAGTAGGAATTGCCCCTGTCTGGAAACTAATAGGCCTTCAGAAAAGAGGTAAAATGCACACACACATCTTAAATATCTAACAATGCCTTCATATAGGATGAAAGCTCCCCAGAAAAGCTGAAGAAGAAATCTATTTAATAGCCCCTTCACTCCTTCCTCCCTCCTGGAGTGCCAGTTGTATGCTGAGACAACCTTGTCCTGATGAAAGCAATTTCACCCGCTGCTGTGACACTAATTTTTTTTCATCTGGAGAGTGGCTCCTTATGGCAGCTCTGACTCAGTTAAGGATTACAGGGCCCTATATTTCCATTTCCTGACAGTGTGTGCTAAGCAAGTGCAAATGAATTACAGCCCAATTATTTTCTCCTGATCCCTAATGATCCTGGGTGCATCCATGCACCTAAATCTATGGGACAACCTAAAGAGAATGAAAAAACACAGCCATGCTCTGCTTTTGGCATCTGGCCCTGGTTTTTATACATGCAAATCGAGTTTCCTGTTCATGGAACACAACCAAGCAAAACACCATGTCACCAACACAGTGCAGAGAAGGTCCTCATGCCAGTCCTTCTCAGTGATCTGCTCTTCCACAGGGTTCCTGGAAAGCTTCTGCTCCCAAGGATGGTGGGGAAGTAGCAGAACACACTGGGGCATCCTCTGAGGGGCTCTCCTGGAGCTGCAGCTTCATCTCCACCTGTGTAAAACGTGGGGGCCATGTGCTGGCCTCTCTCTTCCTGCTCATGTTCCTCCTGTCCCTTCTACCCGTGTCCCCAGCACCATCTTTGGTGCTGTATCATCACCTCTTATCCACAGGAATTTTGGCACATTCATATGTTTGGTGGGGTTTTTTTTTTCCTGCTTCCTGCCTCTGTCTCTCCTTTACTGGCTCATTAATAAAAAAAAAAAAAAAAAGAAAAAAAGTGCAATTTGTCTGTTTGAGAGATGCCGGTTCTGGTAAAGCCACCGAGGACTGAGGCTCTCCCTCCCTTACCCCAGTACTTGATTATTTATGACACACCAGCATCTCCCAGGCTGTCTTCAAGCAACTTGGACAATTCCTCAGAGCTATCAACCCCTGAGGGCTTGAAACTGAAGAGTGAAAGGCCTGAAAAGAGGAAGAGCAAAAGTGCTTCTCTGCCTCTTGGCTTGTCCGATCTCATCCTGGATGCCGGCGGCTGTTCCAGTTGTGTGTCCTCTGTTGGCTCATGTGGAGCAGGTCATTTCACAGGGGTTTGTCATGGGATCACTGATTCCTGGGGATCCTCATGTCTCAGTTTTGGATGCTCAGTGCCTGGGGAGCCTCTCACACCAGGGAGAACTCGGCCTGGAAGCCGGAGCAGCGGCGCGTCTTTGGCGAGCACTTGGTCAGCATGGAGATCTGGGTGCTGAAGTTGGTGCCGTTGCTGCCCAGGGACGGGTGGTGGTACTTCATGTCCGAGCCCAGGAACCGCTCCAGGTGCCACCTCCGCCACTTCCTCTTGAGCTCAGCTTGCACCTGGGCGTGGGAAAGACAGCAAAGGCAGCACAGGGCATTACTTGATGTTGTTCACAGAATCACAGAATGACCAGGTTGGCAGAGACCTTCAAGATCATTGAGTCCAACCCAGCCAAACACCTCAACTCAACCCTGGCACCTAGTGCCACATCCAGGCTTTGTTAAACACCCCCAGGGATGGGGACTCCACCACCTCCCTGGGCAGCCATGCCAGAACTTTATCACTCTTTCTGTAAAAACCTTTTCCCTGATATCCAACCTGTCTTTCCCTTGGTGCAGCTTGAGGCTGTGTGCTCTGGTTCTGGCAGTTGTTGTCTGCTTTGCCCCAGGTTTTTTAGGAGGGAAATATTCAGGTACAAATTGGCAAAAATGACCTTTTTTTCCATCTGGGAAGTTCACAGCTCCAGCTTTTCTTTGGCACAGCTCTCATCAGCAGAGAAATACTCCAGTATTTCTCTTCCCTACTACTGCTGATTTCTTCTTCTGAGTTGCCTCTCTAACCAAATTGTGTGTTCAGCAACATTTACTGATTTAGTCACTAAACTTTCCTTTTGTTACTTGAAATGAGTGTATGAAAGATGCATTTTGGGGGCTGTGGTTTTCCTCCACCTAATTAAGGTCCAAGTTTTTCTTTCACTTGGCTCCTGCAAAGCCGAGGAGACGGGGGCAGAGGAAGGGATGGAGAAGGTCCCTGGCTGTACCAAAGCTGAAAGCATCACTGAGAGCATCACTGGGCTCTCCAGAGCAGCACTCAAGCTGCCCAGAGCAGTTGTCATTGTCAGGCTCACAGCAGCTAAAAAGCTCCAAACCTCAGCCTCACCTCGGGGGCAGCTGCTTGGTGTCATATTGGTACTAAACAAACAGAAACTAAAGCAAATACTCCGTGTTTTGTTTGTTGTGGATGGGCTTTTTTTAATTTTTGGGTTTGCATGGTTCCATGTCAGCAGCAGTGAGAACATGCAGACAGCTTTTTCCTGTATTTTTTTGTGTGCTGTGAAAAAGCACAAGAAGCATTTAGGCTTCAGTCACTCCCACTGCTTATGTGCTGGGTGTGATTTGCATCAGAATAGGTATTTTTCCTTTTTATCTGTAAATTCATTTACATAATATTCATCAGTATGCAAGTTGTGCTGGTGAAAGGATTGCTGACATGTGGAGAGATACCTCAGGTTTTGAGCTTATTGTTCAGGCAACAAGTATATGAAGGTGCAGGTTGCTAATTATAGTGTACACCTTGTCAGTTCCACAGGCTTTATCCTATAGAAAAAGGGCTTTATTAAATTTCTCCTGTATTATTTTGTCACCAACAACCCTGAAGTATTAGGATATGAGACTTTTTTTAAGTAGAAAAAAAAAAAGCCAGCATCAATTTCAAGATGAAATTGAACCCAGGCTCTTGACAGGCAAATCTGAGAACTTTGGGAATGCCTGACTGCAAGCCCCACACATATTTTATATCCCTCAGCCAGCTTAGAAAATGAAACATTTAAAACAAAAAAAAAAAGTGTTTGCTGTGTTATTAATGGAGGTTCTAGGAAAGGGAATCCTTGCTTCCATCAGGTTCTGAATTCAGCTGGGGTTTTTCCCAGGTGAGGCACAGGAAGAGTCTGAGGATCCCTTGCCTTGGTCAGAAAGAAAATCTGGTGGAGGGGGTCCCAAGTGGTTCAGTTAGACCTGAGGTGTTCACTGTCAGCCAGATGTCTGCTGAGAGTGCTCTGCTGGGCTTCACAGTGCTAAATCAGGAGGTACAAAGAAAGTCAAGCTGCTTTTGTGCTCAAGTAGCCTGAAGAAAAATGATGTGCTAAGGGGTAACAGGACTTTTGTGAACTTTGAATATTTTGTAGCTGGGAAACCAAATAGATTTTAATTTCTATTTTTTTTTTAAGAAATGGAAGTTCACTGCTAGGTTAGTTGTCTTTTGTTTCATTGATGACTTTTGCTTTGAATTTTAGGATGAATGAAGCTCTCAAATGTTTATATTTAAAAGGTTTTCTTCTCAAGGAGAACATACATTGGTGTTATGTATCTCCAGAGACCTTTGCTATTTAAGGAGGCTTTCTTGAACTAAACTCTTTTACTGTCAGTCGTTTTTTTGTGGTATTTTCAATGTACTTTAAGCTGCTGTCCAGAAAAGAGATCTTTTTGTGCTCTCCCCTGTAGGTGCTGATTCTTCAGTGACCCTAAATCTCAGTAGGATGAGGACAAATCTTGGTTCCAACCCAAAATATTTGGCCGGTGCCAAGACCATCCTGTGGTACCTGCAGCTCTGCTGTGCAGTCAGGAATTTCTGGTGGTGTGGGATGGAAGGGTTAAACTCAGAGAAGTTAAAATGTGCCAAGGAGCACAGATTGTTTGTGGGAGCATTCCAGGTTCAGCCTCACTTTTTAATCCTCAGGGGAGCCACAGGCTCCAGTTTTGTGGCTTCCTCACCACATGAGCTCCTGCACTCCGAGGCTGGAATCTGCTTTTTGCTTTTTACAGCACACTGTAGGAAAATGAAATACAGTGGAAAGAACAAAGTGCTCTGGATAATCTGTCCTGACACCGATTCAACAGGGAGGGGGACAAAAATCCCCAAGGAGCCAACAGTAAAGAAAACCACCCCCTCTTTTTTTGTCTTTTGGAGCAAGAACCACAATCCTGGCTGCTCTTGTCTGTGGCATTCTTGGGATGGCATCAGGTGAAGAGGAGCAATCACTGCACAGGGCTTGTAAATTCTGAGTTGGCCTTTCTCTCAGAAACAAAAATGTACTTAGCAAAGCAGGAGGTGCATCAATTAAGGTCTCAGATAATAGGGTTGGACTCCATAATCTCGGAGGTCTTTTCCAACCTTATTCAGAGAATATTTCCAAATTTATTCAGAGAATCAATGACAAGTTTTAATGTCATAATTAGTGACAACATTCATAACAGAGGTAGTTTGCTTTGCAGAGTTGAACAGCAATATTCAGACCTTTCTTGTCCTCAGTGTATATATTTTTTAATCAGATATGCATTTTAAGGCTTCTGTTTATCAAATTTTGTCTTTGTTACTATTCTAGCCAAGCTGTTTATTTTTGCCAAGTAGCTGATACCTGGTTGATTTATTAGATGTGCTGCCAGCTCAACTCCTTATTCTATTAACTACTCATGTCTTGAATTTATTTGACAGTGCTGATGAAAGTGGGAAAATTGATGTAATTCCATCTGTTCAAGCCAATTCCTACAGAGAGAGCTGAGTTGTGGTTTGGAGGAGAGCTCCTGTCCCCTTCATATGAAAATGCCATCCTTTGGTACAGCTGAGCTTTAAGGATTCAGAGATCTCAGAGCAAAACAAGTGGATGTGGCACTTGAGGTTGGTTGTGGTTTAATGGGGAACATGGCTGATGGTTGGACTGGATGAGCCTAAAGGTCTTTCCCAGCCTTAATAATCCCATGACTGTGTGATTATTAAGGGCTGTGTGTGTCCATATCTATTATTGTAATTGTTATTATTAGGGCAGGTATTGAGCAAAAGAAGGGCTGGGAGTTCTTTGATCAAAGAGAAGACTCCACTCTAGAAGGATTTATGTGCCAAAATCCTCGTGCTGAAATGAAAGCTGTCCAGCAGTTGCCTGGGCTCTTGGAGCATGTCCTCAAACCTCTCCTTTTGGAAAAACAGCAGCTGAACCTGCCCTGGCAAGGTTAATTGGGCTCTGCCCCTCCGTGGTGTCAATCAGGGAGATGCTTATGCCTCATCCCAAGGGAATTCCCATTATTGGGCTCCCCAGTTCAATCAGGACAAGAGGCACCTCTTTTGTTGGGAAATCTGGCTGGATCAATGGAGCAGGCAGTTCAATCAGCAGATTATGAAGCTCAGTCCCCAGGGAGCGTGGAGAAGCTGCTCCTGCTCTGTGTATGCAATGGGAGTGTGAAAGTACAGAAATGTTTATTGAGCCAGTAAAGGCTGGGCTTGAGAATGGAATGGCTTCTGTCTTAAGTGGGATCTCATAACACCAGGATCAATAAAGCCCTTATGCTGAGCGAATCCTAAAGGTAATTGTGTATCTCTGAGCTGTTTGCTGCCTGCTTTATGTTCTCAGCTTGGTGCAGCTACTAAAATCCCACCAAAACCTCTAATTTAAGTAAATTTCTTTTCATCTTGGCTTGATAAATGAAGCTCTTTTGAAGGTATCATGTACTTGAATACATTTAAAGGGTGACAAGGTCTTATCTATTTTGGAAGAGTGTGAGGTTGGAAATGATAAGATTTGATTTAATTTATATTTAATTTGCAATGCATATTCGTTTTGTATATATAGTTCAAATTACATACTCATGTAGTATACATCCTTAGTTTGTCCTGCATATTTATTTTGTAAATGGTATTACCTTTGGGTTTAATTTTTTCAAGAAGCAAGGCAGCTAAATATCAGATTTTTTTGGCTTTATACCTGTGTTAGCAGGTGGGAGGCAGAACTCTCTGGGCAGTTTGAAGATGTGGCTCCTCTCAGTTCTTGATGTTCTGTGAAACCACTTGGTGAGTTCCTCCTTCTTCCACTTCTAGTTCCACAATCCTTTAGACTCTCTGAGCTCAATGCAGAGCTTTTTTGCCTGTGTGCGAGACATCCAGGAGGAATTGTAATCTGAACAATTTTTTATCAATCCAGTATGAGTCATAAATAATTGTTCAGTAGCAGAGTGTTCATTGTGCTCTCCAAAGCTTCCTTTTTCCTCCATGACATCTTATGGAATGCTGACTGATCAGAAAGATTTTGAAATGACTGAAGCTTTCCTCCACCATTTGTGAACATTTATGCATTATTAATCCATGCTACAAAACTGGTGAAGTACTCAGTTTATTTTTACAGCAGTGGAATACAAATAATTTTCACTTGTCAATGGGGTTTCCTCTCACTCTACAGGGTGTTTTTTACATGCAAAAGTTTTTCTAGACTTCTTGTACATTTATAATTGTGTTGGAAAAAAAAAAAGAAGAATCAATCATCTGGACAGACTGATGTCAAAAGAAATTAAATAATAGCCTCAGTTCTTCATATTTTGTCTTGTTTCTATACAAGAGCTGAAAACTGAAACTTGTAAATATGCATCTAAAGATGCCCAGTGCTAATTTAATTGTGTGTAGGAGGGACTGAGAAAATCAACAAGGATTTGGGCTGTACAGTCTCTTTCTCATTAATACATTTTGGCTTCTGGAATAATGTACTGGGAGGATGGATCAAGATAAGTGTTGCAATGCATTTCCATTGACATGAAAACACTGGCAGGAAAATTGCTTTATGTATATATTTATACACACTTAAAAAATACATATGCATGAAAATAGCAAAATGTGTTTCCTAGGCTGAATCAGTGCCTTGAGTAAGGACTGTTCAGGTGTTTTGACAAGGGGAGTGTGGGTCTGTGCATATTTACATTACTTCTGAAAAGCTTTAAAATGCCTCTTCTTCCATCTCATTCTCACCTCAGTTCCCCGTGTGCCTTTCCCATCTCAGTGTCTGAGATTCTAATCCCAGAGTGATTGGTGTGGGAAGAGACCTTAAAGCTCATCCATGGGCAGGGACACGTTCCACTGTCTCAGGTGATCCTTGTCCAGCCTGGCCTTGGACACTTCCAGGGATGGGGAGCCTGGAAAGCTCTCTGGAGCTGTACAAAACCAGGCTGGATGGTCTTGTAGCTCAATCTTCTGTGCTTCCCTCCTTTTCACTCATTTCCTGAGGAGTTCTGGATCCTATCCAACCCTTAAATTTCACATTATATTACTGAGAACTTCCTCTGTTTCTGTTTTCTATCCTCAAAGAGGGCTCTGCCCCACTCTGCTCCTCGGCTTTCCCCACTTTGCTTTCCTTTCTCTGCTCTCTCCTTCCTCTTCTCCATTTTATCCTCCTGCCTTTGAGCTGAGCAGCAAATATCCTCATGATATTTACAGGAGGAGTAGTATTTGGACAGCTCTTTGTTTGGTATTTCCATTGGAAATACCACAAGCAGTCATGTTTCCATGATATTTCCATTGACATTAACTTCAGGACGACTTCCTTTAATCAGGTTTAGTGGGGAGGAAGCTTCATATTCCTTGTCAGCTTTGTGTGTTTGCTTTGTCCCTTTTAAAATCATGTGGCAAATGAACCAGGAGGAAAAGATCACAATCAGTTGGCTTGTCTTTATTCAGAGTGAAAACTGAAGCAAATGTAGCTTCAGCAGCAGCTCGTGTACTGGGAGAACATATTGAGGTGATTTAAATATTTATAGATGTAAAAATCTTCAGCTGCTGAAAGACTGCATGAAAGAGGAGACATCTCCTAATGCTTGAAAACTAAAAATAATGAGACATGAGGTTTCAATTGTTGTCCAGGCATAAAATGCTTTCTTTTAAGGCTTGACTTGTAATTAAGTCAATCAGCATAATCAATGTTTATAGGCTAAAAATTCAACCTAAGCTATGGTGTTCTGCCTAAAAATTCTATCAACAACAAACCAAACCAACAGATTCAACCATGTTGAATTTAACAAGAAGAAGTGGGCTGGTACTGGGACAAAACATTAGTTTGAATCCTGAAGAAGAAGTAAATAGATTACTTTGGACACGAATTGAGAGTAATTAACTTGTGCATTTCCAGTGTGCAGCTGCAGTGCATGGTGCCTGGAAGAATGGGTTTTGTGGAATTAGGCAGGAGACCTGGATTCTGTTTCTGGCATTTTCACAAATTTACTGAATTTCTCCAAGTCAGTCATTTAATCTCTGTAGTGAAGTAAAAGAACTTCTCTGCTTCATGGGAATATGAAATGAATATTAAATTAATGACTGGGGGAGCCAGGAGCAATGTTGGCTGTACACATGTTTAGCTAAATCAATGCTTTAGGATGCACATTTGCATAAAACCATACTGGAAAATTAGTCAGAGCCAGCCAGGCAGTCTGGGTTTGGCCTGGGTAATATTTTACCTTAATTTGCACCTGACAGAAGTTATAGGGCCAAATGGGTTGGAAGGTGGCTGAAATATTGCCCAGTTTAAAAGGAAAATGCATCTTATTGTAGCAGGTGCTCAGTAAAATACCAGTGAATCAAAATATTGAACCATTTCAGGGCATTTGAAGCTCCTCAGATTCTTCCCAGGGACTTTGACAGGATTTGGGATTGTTTGGGAACATTGGTGTCCTGTGATGACTGGAATCCATCTGAAAACAGAACCCTATTTTTACCCCAGTTTCCTGAAAGGTGAACTCAACATGACACAGAAAAACAGAGTAGAAAGGAAGATTAAAGTATCTTACAGTATTGAAACTGCAACGTGATTTCCAGAACAGGAGTTCCAATTTTGTTTATGTTTTTAAAGGAGCTTTGGAATTTTCCTTTGATTTTATCCCATTTTTTTGAAGCTTCCCGGAAAGCTCAGAAGTCCAAGAGTTCCTGTGAAACTCCAGCCAGAGCAAGGAACCTTTGAAGAAGGAGGGTAGGTTTAATGGGATATTGGGAAGGAATTGCTCCCTGGGAGGGGCTGGGATGGAATTTCCAGAGGAGCTGTGGCTGCCCCTGGATCCCTGGAAGGGTCCAAGGGCAGGTTGGACAGGGCTTGGAGCAGCCTGGGATGGTGGAAGATGGATGGGATGGGATGGGATGGGATGGGATGGGATGGGATGGGATGGGATGGGATGGGATGGGATGGGATGGGA
>JAYDZK010000016.1:3051461-3068566 GCA_034509185.1 Euphonia xanthogaster | reverse complement strand
CAGTTTGGTTTTGTCCTTTATTTCTGTTTGCTGTGTAGTTTAATATTTGCCAGTAAAAAGCATGCGAGTGGCTAATTGCATTTCAGGGCCCTGGGTGCTCAGCTCAGTGCAGCCTACGTGTTTATTTGTTGCTGTGCAAAGGTGTGATTAATCACTGGCAAACTGCTGCAGCCAAGTTAACTAAACACAGAAAACCAAACGTGCAGGGCTTTTGTGGCTGCAGGTGCAAGGGAATCAGCTCAGAAGCACTGGAAAGTTTTCTAGCACTCACTCATCCCCAAAAACCCAATGTCAACCCCTTCCTGCCTCGAGTCCATGTAGTAAAATTCAATTTATTTTTCTGGTCAACCAGTTTGCAAAGCATTAAAAACATGTTATGTCTTAATCTTACTACATTCAAATTATAATTCCTATTCACTTGTTTAATTTAATCTTAATCTGTTCACCTTTCCCAGTATGAGAAGTTACCACTAGAAGGCTTTCAGTGCACAAACTCTACAGGTCATTTTCTTTCTGTCTTTGAAGTAACACTTCTGAAGCTGCAAAAAAGTGATAAAAGGCTCCAATGTCAGCGAAATTATATTTGTCAATTTACAATAAATTTCCTGATAATAGAACAGTAGTAAAGCTATACAGACTCTGCCCCTATGGTGTAATTTTTCTTTGAAATTGTAGCAGAAAGGAAAATGATAAAAAAACCTGTGGACTTAGAGATCTGCAGAAATATTTGCAATAGTTTTGCTTGATGCTGAGCGTGTTATTTATGTGAAAACAGGATCTGCTGTGCCCATTGTAATGGTTTATCACATGAGCACTCCTCCTGGAAATCTGAAGTGTCAAAATGTGCTCCAGAGTGGCTTTGTGGTGCAGTAATTAAGAAAAAAGGGCTTGTGTTTTCTTCCCATTAAAAACCTTCTCAGCACACTTGTCATCAAAGCATTTGTGACAGTAAATTTAGCTACACTTTTGTACTTCAGATCACAAAATTATTTTTGAGCTACATTAGAAAGATTGAATAGAACTTTCACATGAAATTGCTTTAATGATATTTTTGCCACTCTCAGTGCTTCTCTGAAAACACGCTTCATTTTCTCCTGTTCTCTGGTTTCTCTATTTATTATTAGATACCTGTGGAGTTTAATATAAATATACTTTATGTCAGCCTTGTTGTTAACAGTGAAAATTCTCTTTTTTTTTTTTCCTTTTTATAATCTCAGCACACCCTGTGAAATAAAACTTGTATTTTTTTTCCAGGAAGCAAATACATGGATTGTGTCTATGAACCAAGGGAGCTTGTGGTTGCTGGAGCAGCCTTTTGGAAGCGATGCTGGCTGTTTAAAGGTCTCCTTGCTGGTGGTGCCTCACTCCCCAGCCCGGGGTGGGATTAACCAAAATCATCATTTAAAGCTGCAAACCTGTCAGAGCTCTGGGTGGATCTCCGTCGAAAACACCGGAGCAGCTCTGCTGGGCTTGTCTCAGCATATTTTATAACAATGATATTTCTAATTCTGTAAATTCTCAGCTTCAAGCTGCTCCCTCTCATCTATTTGAGTCATCCTTTAAGGAAAAGTCTTTGATTTTCGTCATTTCATCCCAGTTTGCCCCAGGCAAGCCGTGTGTCTTCCCCTCCACGGCCATTAGTTTCTGCATTTCTAAAGAGCGTGGTAATAAGGAAGGCGGGGACTTTTAAAGATGTTAAAAGTTGTCTTTTTAAGGGCTCCCCGAGTGTGAAATTCTTTCATTTGTTTAAGTTGGAATGTTCAGTTTTTGAGGCTTTTCCATTGATGTGCACTATCAATTAGTGGGTGGTAGGAGCTGCCAGTGCCATCAGCAGGTACAATGACACATTTTACCTTTTGGGGTAAAATACAACTTTTCTGAGGTCAATTGACTCATATCAGTGTGGCTGAGATATGGAACTTTTTTTTTCCCTAGGTTTATCAATTTATCTAAGATAACTCATTTCCCCTGTCCCTTTTTTATGTGTGTTCATCTCAAGGACATTAGTTTATCTACATATTCTTACACGGATATTTGATTTTATGATTATTTTTGCAGATTTTCAGGCTGGAATTTAAAATGAATGAAGAAATCAGAAAAGGTAAAACTGATAAGCAGAAATCATGGGTACTGTAAAAAATCCTAACAAACAAAGCCAAACCAGCCACTATTATTTTTATTACAGCAGAGCATAAAAAATCCAACAGAGACTGAAGATTTATAGTGCTGAAAACTTCACAGATAGTTACAGATAATTGTTGCTTCAAAAGAATTAAACACAGCAGGCAACAAAAATGTCATTTTCTCCAAGTGCACACTTGAGGCTAGTGGGAGGATCAGGAGTTGCCACGAAGTCTCCTGGCTATCAGCTGAGCAGTCAATACTCAGTCAATAATTCACAACACTGAATAGATTTCCTTCTGGGAAAAAAACCAAACAAACAAACCACAATGTGGTTTAATATTTTAATTTTGCCTGCCTGTTTCTTGTTCTCAGCTTTTGTGAGGGCGAGGGGCTCTCATTGTTTAACGATTGTGGCTTTAATTAAACTAAATTATCACAGAATGCTTTCAGGTATTTTAAGCAGAAATTCTATCAGGCCTCTGAGGTCAGGCAGGTGTGTATTTTGCAGGGAAAAGAACAAGAATTAATTTTATGGGTATGGGTTTTTTGTAGAAATTTTTAAGAATTCGTGTGATAGGTGGCAGGAAGGATCAGAGGCGCTGAGCACTCGTGGCACGTCCAGCAGCTGGGCACAGTTTGTGTGTCAGATCCACCAGGGAGTGACCAAGGAGTGCCACCGTGGGCTGGGAATGGTGAGAGGTGGCCAAGGAGGGAGGAACAAGTCCAGGAGAATGGCCAACCTCAAAAAAACATCAAGAAAAAAAAACCATCAAGAACGGCTGAAAATTTTCCACTTTCACCAGTTCCAGATGTTCCTGAACAAAGAGGGGGAGGACAAGAAGAAGGGAGCTCAAATTACCTCTGGCTTGAATTTCTGGCCATATTGAGAAACCATTTCCAGTTGCTTCCAGCAGGTTCTGGATTCCACTCATGATCTTAATGATGAAGGATGCCACATCCCATTAGCAAACTTCTGAGCCATGCAGCTCTCCTGAGAGCCTGTTTCAGGGAGGTGGCTGGTGTTTCTGTGCAATGCATGCAAAATACACTTTACAATTAAAGTATTTTCTTCCATTCGTTGTCCAAATCAAATTACAAGGCACTTAAACGTTGAATAATTTATATTCCCCAAAAAGATGTTAGGCTATTAAATAGCAGGAATAATGTTAGGTTTATTAGATTGTTGTAGAGGACTCTATCTTTGGTAATGACTCAAACTCATAGTTCTTATCAAATAATTGTTTCCATCTCTGGTGTGATTGTAGGGTTATTTCAAGAGAGGTTTTCTGTTTGTTTCTTTCACGTTTTGGTGTTTACTGGGCAGATCTTTCAGCACAGGAATTCCCCAGCTGGTTCACCCAGTCACTGAATTCTAGAAAAGAAGGTTCTTTTACCCATGTAGTCTCTGCTTTTGGAGACAAATGCCCAAATCCTTTCCAAGGTCTCTCTTTCCCTCCTGGCAAAGGGCTGTATGATTCCCCAGGTGATGAATTAGCATATTTATAGGAATCAGTACATTTCTTCTGCTGAGAAGCTTTCAAAGAAATGCAGAGTCATGTGAGGGACACTTGGTGGCACGTGGATTGCTGGAATGCTGATTAACTGAGAATAACAGCAAAAAGCTATGGTTGGTTTTGCCCCTGGATTTCAGCAGGGTGATTTCAGGACCCCCCAGACTGCTCCAAGGCTGAGGCAGGATCCATGGGAATGGGAATTTGCCCTTGAGAGAGCTGTATTTATGGATAGAATTGTGCAGACACAGTTGTTGCAATCTCAGAAGAAAAGGGGGAAAGAAAATTTCACTGAGATTGGTCACGTTAATCCCTTGTTTGAGGAAAGAATTAAATCCCCGGTGCAGGGGACATTTATAACCCTTACCTGCTGCAGAACCACTGAGATGAAGAAAAGGCAGCACTCAGAGGATGATAACGAGGATATTATGATGGGCAACACGACTTTTAAGTGCCAATGGAATGGGCAATTCTAGAAGCCCTCAGGAAAACAAGTGTTGCTGGAACATGACAATTTATTGAATGGATTTCCTGCACCCTTGTTACCATATTTTTTTCCTTGAAGTACCACAGTGAATTCTGTCCTGGCTTTTGGTACAAGAAAAAAGGGAAGAGGAAAGAATGTCAAGCAGGAGCAGGGTGCCGAAGCCTGAAATATCTGTCTTCCCAGATGAGGAAGATGAAGTTGTCACTGCAGAAGATGAAGAACTTCTCCACAGAAGATGGAAGGTCCAGACTGGCCAAGGAATTTACAGTAAGGTCTGCCTTATCTATTTTGGAATAGTAGTGGGAGGTTTATGCGTGAGGTGGAAATATTATTTGCTACCAATTTGGAGCAGGATAGTTTTTACATGGAGGGGAATGGAAGAGGGGGAAAAAATCAAGGTAAAGAAAGAGAATGGTTTGAGTTGGAATGGTGACTTCTAAATTTTGATTACTAAAAACACAAATACAAGCCAAATTGAAAAATAGTTTAATTTGGACACTAACACCACCTGTTTTGTTTTATAGCAAAATTCTATCAATGGTTGCTGGGTGTGAGGGATGACACCTCTTGACCTGCTTGGACAGCTTTGGGAGCCACTCAGAGCTGTATTTGTAAGAAAGGCAGATCTCAGTCCATAAAAAATAGCGACCACATGAACCAGCTCTGTTCCTTATGCCAGGCCATGCCCTGTGCAGCAGCCACACACAGTAATTATTGTGTTTATTGCAATAAAGAGCAGTTCATCCATGGAAGTGCAGCCCCTATTATGGTTGTATTGGCTAGTTTGGCTGTGTCCAGTGACATCAGGTGACATCAACCCAGAGTGAAGTTGGTGACCTCCCCAGACACTGTGAACTGAGGGCAAGGAAGTTAGGAAGCAAATGAAGCATTTTCAGGGAGGAAAATTTCTTGAGCTTATAAGTGGAAATTGTCGGTGTATCCTTCAGCACAAGAGGGGAAGCTGGAAATTGAGGGTTTCCATGTCTTCCACCAAAGCACTCCCAACTGCAGCCTTGGGGATTCATGTTAAACCTGGATTTTTGGGGCTGGAAAGGGAAAACTACACCCTTTCATCTCCAAGGTGTTTTGTCTTTCCCCCCCTAGTTGTGTCTGAATCTGATCATGAAACACAGAATATGGTGTTTTCTCTGTAAAAGAGGTACATGCACTCCTTCCTGGCTGCAGTGGAAAGAAAGATCTTATCTAAACTATAGCTGAGGCTTAAATCCTTTGGAAAAAAAGTCTGGTGAAAATAAACCAAATCATTTCAAGTTTACAGATCAA
This sequence comes from Euphonia xanthogaster, assembly GCA_034509185.1. NCBI lineage: Eukaryota > Metazoa > Chordata > Aves > Passeriformes > Fringillidae > Euphonia > Euphonia xanthogaster. Next base: position 3,063,160 of record JAYDZK010000016.1, on the reverse strand, counting down.
GGTGCAGGAGCATTGAGCTAACTCAGGTGTTAATGGTTCTAATGGTTTCCCTTAAGATTCTGTTTGTACTTTTTCCACTGAAACGGAATCTTTTGAGGAAATTGTTGTTGGTATGGGGGTTTTTTTGGCTGGTTTTTGGTGTTTGTTTTTTTTTTTTTGTTGTTGTACCAAAATGTTACAGAAAATACATCAGTACCAGCAAGTTTCAGCCAAACCAGTTGCAATCTGATGTAACAGTCTTCCCTGGGTGATACTACAGTGAATAATTTTAGCATTAATCACTCCAGGTTATTGCTTTAGCCACTGCTTATTAATACTCCATTGATATGGCTTAAACCAAGGCTGAAATACTCTGTGGCCGGTATCTGTGAGCAGATCCAATTTCCTTCTCAGCAACTGGAAGCAGTTACAGTCACTTTTAGTGCCGGGTCCAGTCTTTTATGTGCTTTTAAATTACTGGGGAGCTGCTGGCTGGAGAGGAAGGGCTCGGTGAAATAAAGGAGATGACCACAAAGAGGGACCTTGGGGACGTGACAGCAGAGAAATATTTGTTTGACCATGAAACAGTGAGCCAAGGCTGAATCCCAGCACTTCCCTCTTCCCAGCGAGTCACTTAACCTCTCCACATTGCAGGGCTTTTAAAATAAAATCCAGTTAATTGCCTGCCTTCAGGAGGAGTTGGGAGACTAATTAATGAATGTTTGCAAAGTACTTGAACACTGTAAAGTGCAGTACTGACTGCTGAGTGTTGTTGCCACCTTTTGGAGGCAGATCCAGCAGGAGCAGTGGCTGCTGCTGTGGACTGGTGTGGAGGGCTCTGTGCTGGGTCAGACTCTCTGATTTCACTGATTGCCTCAGTAACCTCCAAAAGAAATAAACATAAAAGCACCTGAAAGCTGAACCCTTGGCTGCCTGCGCCCGCTGTGCACATTCCCAGTCTCAGGATGGTGTGACCCAAACTCCATCCTGCCCTGGAGCTGCCCGGAAAAGAGAGCTTCACTTTACATTTAGCAAAATTCCCTGGAGTGCACAGAAAGTTTGCATGAGCAGCATCCTCGTGTGCCAGGCATTGGCAGCAAGGAGCAGCAAAGACAATAAACAGTGCATTCGTTTCTGGGAGCTTGGAGAAAGCCTCTCCTCCTCCCTTTATCATGTCCAGATGATTTTTTTGTTTGTTTTCCTGATGGATCATGGCCCATGCCCAAAGGGCCCCGGTGGATTTCCCATCCCACTTCCTCATGTCCTGTCCGTGGCCATCACCTCTCTCCATTCATTTATTTCTCTCATCTGGTATTCTGTGCCAGCAGGTTTCTTCTTCAAAAATCACAGACAAAATAAGGCAAATGTGTTAAGAGTCCAGTTTCCATAGCAATTGCGAGAGATATCCATCCCTGGGTGTGGAGTTTTGTTGTATCAGCTTTGGAATGGAAATGACCAGGTGCAGATTTCTGGTCTTTCCACTGCTTTTGATGTGATTTCATTCCATTTACATAACACAGCTCCAAAATGGGTATCTCAAGAAGAAAGGCTAAGGAAAGAAGTTAAGATCTTTAATTATTATTGCACATATAATTGTATCTTATAATATTCACATATATAGTGTATATAGACTTTATATTATATGATAGATATACATATAGGCAGAATATAATGCACAAACATATATAATTATTTTATTTATATATTGCATATAATTATTTCACTTATATGTTATAGAATATGCATTATTATCATAATTACTATCATTATTACCATCATATCTTTGGAATACATGATAGATTACCTAGAAAAGTGGTAGCTCACAACTGAAGGCTGCAGGGCTTCATTTGGAAAAAGAAAACAATATACAAGTTTTCCTGAAATATTTTTATGTTTATTTGCATGATAAACTCTTTATGACATTGATTCTGAAATTGTCTCCGCAGACTTATCCTTGCATGCATCCATCTTCTACCATGTGGCTGCTACATAAATAAAAATATTTAATAGGTAAAGTACAGCCTCTTTGTTGTAGCTAAGTCTGGGAGTAGATGAATTGTTAATTCAAGTTAAATTGTTTTCATGAACCTCTTGTTTATTTATATTAATTGCTTGTACTGACCTGGCCTAACCTACTTCGGTGGAACTGCAGAAATTAAAGATGCTCCCATTTTGCATGTACAAAGTGCACAGAGAGTTTCTTGCTCAAATGCACTCACATAGACTTCTTGTACAAAAATGAATCAAACTCTTTGGTGTTGTGGCCCAGTCAGGGTTGATGTACCTTTGACAGCCATCCATGGAATCACAGAATACAGGTGGGATCACCTGAGCCAGCATTTCTTGGCCAAAACTCAATCTAGACAACATGGGCCAGCACCCTGTAGAGCTGGATCTTGAAAGTGTCCAATGTTGTAGAATCCCCCACTTCCCAGGGGAGATTATTCCAGTGGCTGATTGTTCCCACTGTGAGAAAAATTCCTTTTGTGCCTAAGTGAAATCTCTCCACTGCCCATCCTCTTTTCCATGTGACTCCTCGTAAAAGGGAGTCTCCATCTTTGCAGCCACCTTCAATACTGGAACAAAAAGGTGTTTCTGAGGTTTCTTCCTGTCAGGATTGAGGCTGTGCTTCACAGTGGGACAGGCTGAGATGGTTCTCTTGGGGTTTGAGTGTCCTATGGATTCAGAAGTGTTCCCATTGTCCCAGGTGTGCTGGGAGGCAGAGCTCTGGAGATGCGGCTTGTCCAGGCTGCCCATTTCTGATTGCTCAGCAGGGAATGGTACAGCAAAAACTCCTGAAGGGTGCCTTGTCCTCCTTCCCCACCTCCTGCATTTGCTGGGATGGTTCCATCCTTGCTCTGGAGCTCTCTTTGTGCTGGCTGGTGTCATGGAACCTCAGGAGGAGGTTCGGTTCTGGGGATGGATGGGGACAGGGAAGATGTGTGCTGGTGCCTTCACAAACAATTCCATGGCTGAGGGGATGGGTGTCAATGGCTTTAAAATGGGGCTTCATGTCTGCACTGGATTTGGGCAGCAGGCGTGTGACAGAGGCCAGACATTTCAGCTCCTGACCCTGACAAGGGGGAGTTTCTGGACTTTGGGGTGACCTCCAAGCAGCAGGTTCCTTACAGAGCTCAGACATTTCAGCTCCTGACCCTGACAAGGGGAGTTTCTGGACTTTGGGGTGAACTCCAAGCAGCAGGTTCCTTACAGAGCCCAGACATTTCAGCTCCTGACCCAGACAAGGTCTGCACAGGCCTGAATTTGGAGTCAAATGCCAGGTTCTGGGGGATATGAGGCAGGTGATTCAGAAAGGCTGCACCTCCTGGGTACCTCAGAGTGGGGAAAGGAGGGGGAGGGCAACGAGTGTCCAGAGTTTGGGATAAAAGGAGGTTTTGCCCTTCAAAACCTCCAGAGAAAACCTGGTGGTCTCTCTCTCCTTTATCCCAATAAAGAGCAGGATTCTGTCTCCTTTATGGACACTGGCTTTTCCCAGTGGGGTTTTTTGTACAACAGGATGGGGAGGAATTGGCCAAAGGCACAGGGAGACCCCCAATGTGTTATGGAAACAACTAAACTGAGCTCAGCTCCTTGGAGGATCTTATCTCTTCTCCATCACACCTCATCTCAGGACCTCTCCTTTGGTAAGCATAAATGTAAACACTGGTCATGGAGATTTTATTTCTAGTAATAACAACTCTCCACGGGACCAGAAGCTTTGGAATAGGTTGCCAAAGTCATCTTGAACCTAAGGAGCTGGTGGAAGCTATATATATTATGATTTTGTTCAGTTATACAAACCAAAAAATGAGGGGGAATGCTCTAAGGTTCTCAAAGTAGGCAGGAGAGGGAGCACATGTTGCAGCAAAGCCCATCATCTTTAGGAATCCTGTATTTTCATGTCTGGAGCTGGAATGGTTCCTGCTCTGTACCATCCCTAAGTGTCCGTGTATTACTACATTAATTGTGATTCCAATCGATTCCGTAATAGCTTTAAGAGTGTAAGGTTGAGTGGCTTCTGTAAATAGAGTAGAACTAAATAATGGATATTTTGTATTTCACTTTTGTACTCTCTCTCCTTTGGATCTATATCCAAAAAAAAAAAAAAATAAAAAAAGGAGATTGGGAAAAAAAAAAAACAACTTGGCATTTCATCAGATATCTCTAAAATACTTTTCAAAGCTCAGAATATCTTTTTATATGCAGCATTTGAGGAGCAGAACTATTACTGCTACCTTCTTATTTAACCATATCCTGCATGCTATTGGCTGTTTCCTCACAGTATCAGCCTGCAGAGCCCCATGAATACAGGCATGAAACAGTTTTATTTTATACTGAAGCACATTTTTAGTCATTTTGGCATCAGAGTGACTGTGGCAGCCTTCATCCCTTGTGGGATCAAAAGCCAGAAAGCAAATACAATAAGACTGATAATAATATTTATGATTGTCAGGTTTAGAGCTGTTCTCTCCCTTTCTGTAAAGCAGGGGAATTCTCACTGGGAACTTGCTTGTTTAGCCCCTTGGGTATGGTTAAGGCTTCTAAAAGGTTTATAAAGCTCCCAAATAAATATTTCTAAAAGAACTACTAGCACTTGGAGAGACAACTGCTGAAAACTGGTGATATGGCAACTTAACTCAATACACAGTAATTATAGATCTTATTTCCAAGACTTTTTTTCCCACAGATGGCTCCTTTGCAAGGGAAGGAATAAAAAAAGACAACAGTTTCTTTTTTTTTTTTTTTTTTTCCTTTTTTCTTTCTTTAGGTACACCAGAGTTTTTTATTTTCAGGAAAGAGACTTTTTCATTGGAAGACATGGTAGTCTGTTAGAAAAACCAAAATGAGCTGCAAATGAGGAGGTGATGAGGTGCAAAGATGAGTTGGGAGAGAACCAATGGGGGCTGTAGAAATTGAAGCTCACAGGTTTTATGGAGTCAGAGAATTGTTTGGGTTGGAAGGGACCTTAAAGTCTATCCAGTTCCACTTCCTTCTGTGGGTAGGGACATTTCCACTCCCTCAGGATCACCCGTTGGTTTTATGGGTGTGTGTGTGTATATATATATATATATATATATATATGGGTTTTAGGAGCTCTCTGGAATTTTCCTGGTGGCCAGGGTGGGATTTGACTCCTGTAACAAAGGAACAATAACCGTGTCTGCATTAGGAATAACTCTGATGCCCTGTGCAGCTGGTGACTCCTACCTTGGAAATTTGGGCACCAAGCTGCTCTCCTGGAGTCACCCCCAGGGTAAGAAACACAGCTCACTATTTAAAACAATTTTTTTATTATACTTTAATAAGGGATAAAAGGGACAACATCCAGCTCTGGGGTGCTTGGCAATCTGCTGAAAGCACACCTGTAGCTTAAAACAATGTTCTTATATACTTGTACATTATAGGGGTTAAATGCATATCAGTGAGGGTTATACATATTCAAACTGTGGGTTTGATGTTCCAGGAATCCTTTTGCTTGGTTTTAACCTTTGACTTCTCCACTTGCCATCCTGTAGATCAAATAAATATATTTTATTTTGTTTCTTCCCGAGGCTTCCATTCTGTTGTTTTGACACTTCCAGATAACTGGAGAGTCAGTACATTTGTCTCTTGGTGTCCTTGTTCTTGTCACTGTTACCTTATCATTCAACAGAGCTATTTCATATCATTGTCTGAGTTAGTCACACAAATGAAAGTATTTTGGCAGTATTTTAATATTATGGGAAGGTCTGAGCTATGACATGTATATCACACCACTATTTATATAAGCTATATGATGCATGCATACAGCTGACAGATTAGGCTATATCAAAAGTCAGTTATAAGGGATTACAAATTGTACTATAGCAGAATATTCGTGATCAATAATATCTTGCAAAAACCCAATACATAAATGCAAAAGTCAATGACTCCATTTCTACCACCCAGGTGGCTGGGTGCAGAACTCAGATGTCACTCCCACACCTCAGTACTGCAAATTCCTGGCCAGGATCTGGATCCTAAAGCACAAAGGAGCATCAGAGGGTGTCTCTCACTTCAGAGCCTGGAATGATTTCCAGGCTTTGGCATTTGGGAAGCAGCAGGGGGGAAGGGTGGAGCGGGGCTGTGCTGGGTAATTGATGCATTGGACGTGTTGGGTGCATGCTAATAATGTGATTGCTCCTTTCCATGGATTCTGGACACTGATGATTGACCACAGCACAGCTTTAAGGCTGCAGGAATCCAAGGGTGGCAGCTTTTCTTTCCCTCAGCCAGCAATATAGGGAAATAACAAGTAGATGGCATTCTACCTCTATTTTTAAATATAGGCACAGCTGCTTAGGATGTAGAGTGTGTTCCTTTCACTTGTTATGCTCCATTGTCAGTCTGAACAAAGAAACTTGCATTTATTTAATTTAGTGCTTGCAGCTTCTGCCTTTAAAAATAGAGCAATAAATATAAACATCGTGTTCAGATTAATTAAATTAGTTTGTGTTAATTAAACAACAGTCCATGAGAATTTTGAACTTTGCTCATCTCCTGCCTGCTGGAGGAAGAGGTGCTTCAGGAGTGATGGTAAATGTCTTTCCTTTAGCTGGGTTTGTTTTTCTTTCCCCTGTCCTGAGCCTGATCCAGCCATCCTCAGCTCCAGCTGGATTCCCTGTGCTCATCACAAGGAAGGGCACAGAAAATAAAGAGACTGATTCAAGTTACCCAGTTATTCCCAGCAGGATCTAGGGTCAACACCAATTTTCTCTTTAGGCTTTAAACGAGGCCTAAAGTACCTGACTTTCCTCTAGGGCTCTGCACTGATTAACTCATCCATGACAGATTGAAATCTATGGACTTCTGGAGTAATATTTTTTCTGTGGGATCGTGCCTTTCCCAGCACTGCTCTCTGTAATGGCAAAAAATACCTGCTAGAAAGAAGAACCTTACCTTAAAAAGAAAACAAAAATTAAAAAGGAAGGAAGAAGTGAAATGTTGCTTTTTCATGTAAAGATTTCCTTGATATTCTCCCCTTTTTGGGCAGGTTTGTTTGCCAGGAGGAGGCTGCAGTTTGAGGGACTTGCTGTTCTTGCCTGAGGGCTCTCAAGAAACCACCTCACCTTAAAGTGTGGCTTTGATTAGAGGTTAAAAATGCAGTTTAAGCTTAATGAATAGTGATGGAGTGTTAAAAGGCAAGGTGTCTAAATGAGAAACAAAAACGTATTTCAACTCTAGTCCCACAGGCTCATTAAATCATATTTCAAGTTCTCTCTCTAGGGAATGCCCAGACTGCACCAGGGTTTGCAGCACTGATGGACACAACTGGTAATTTGGGAAAGTGCATATAAGTATTAATTTTCTTAATCCATTTTTTGATATTATTAAGTGCAAGACTTTTTTATGAGCTTCATCATCTTCATCACCTCTGAGGATCCAGATTTTTGCAGGATGAGGGGTTTGTCTGGACTGGAATTGCACAGCACTGCTGGAATCCACTGGCCAGAGCTTCAGCAGGGGTAAAATGGGGCAACTCTCCCCTGAGGGAAGAAATTTGTGTCACTCAGGATGATCAACAGCTTTCATTGCAGGGAAATAAAGAAATCATCAAAACCTAATTCATTAAATAAGTTAATAATGTGAAGGGATGGTAAAATGCTATATAATTAGTAAACAAAGTGAAATATTTAAAGTCAATTCTACAGCCTATGACTATAAGCAAATTATACATAAAATATATATACTTGATATATATAAAATTTTAAAATACCTATAACATGTTTTCTAGGATAAATATGGTAAAATATTCTGTAGCTATGACAAATATGATAAATTTTGGGTTAGGAAATGCATCTGGTTGGTAATGTCAGCATTCTGGAACAGTGGCCAATTTGTTTTAAACTTGTAAATCCTCAGTAGATTGTTCAATATTCTTAGTTAGAAACTCGGGGCAGAGAAATGGTGACAGCAATTTTATTAAAATAACACTCTTGTAGATTGCTTCAGTAAATATAGGAGATCATCAAGATAAATGAGGGAATTAATTAAAAAAGCACAAAGGCTTCATCCCCAGTGATATGACCTGTAGTACAAAGAAGTGGTGGCACTTAAGTAGAAAAGTCCACAAGTTGAAGGATTCAGTGGAGTTTATTGTGAAATATTCCCCTTTATTCAAGTTCTTACTGCAGGGGTTATGTTTCATGTGATTCTAATGTTTTTTAACTCAAGAATCAGAAATTATTATAAAATGAGCCTTTACCAACAGTTGCAGTCATTGATATTTGAGACTGAAAAAAGCAACATATTTCTTGAAAGGAAAAGCGAAACAGCTCAGAATAAAGATAGAAAAAACCTCAGTCTCAGCAATAATGGCTGCACCCATTTAACAGAGCTTGGTATTTCCTTTGTTTGGGTATTTTTCCCATTTTATAATGGATTAGAACAATAGGTGCAGTCTGTGAGCTGCCATAACAAAATAAATGAATACAATAATCCTTGTTTGAGCACCAACCAGCCTGCGTCACCTTGATCCTTTTCCTGTACATGCCTGATAGGATTTTGCTAAAAATATCTGTATTTCTTCAAACATGGGACCATAATATTTATCTATCAATTGATCAGTCTTAATTTATCTTAATTAGTGTGCTCATTGAAGGGAAAAAAAGATTTTAAGTAAGCTTAGAGTCTACAGAGAAAATTCAAAAATTATTCAACAACAACAGCAACAAAAATATCTAGAAAGTTTATTTTTAATGCCCTGGAAGGAATGAGAATTATCACAATTATAAATACATGACAACATACACCTGGTTTCTTTTCTGAGGATGTTGTTGACTCTGTTTTTCTCCACAAATACACCTGGGATGATAACCTGGAACCAGTGGAAGGGATGCTGCAGGCATTTGATCTCCAGTTCTGAATCTGTAATGTAAACTTTGGAATGATTGTCATATTGCTGCAGGTTCATGCCATGAATATAAATGACTGTTCCTGTTGGAAAGGCTTCCATTTGAGAGAAGTGGCTTTTTTAAAAGGAAGGTTTTGTAATTTACTCCAGATCTGAGGCTGATCTTTCCTGAATTTGGTAATTCAAACGTGGAGCACTGGAATGTTCTTGGAGGAGGTTTGAATGGAGAATATTATTATTGGAGAAATATTGCAGTGTGTTAAAACCACATGCATTAACTCCTAAATTTGGGTTGGGTTTAATGATTTTGTGGGGCAGTGCTGATGTCAATACCACACTGGGACTTTTAGGCAGCCATTTATCTACAACATGTGCCAAAAAATTTGGGAAACTCTGAGGGTCAGAGCAAAGACATAATTTAATGGATGTTTTCACATCTCACTAGATTATTTCCTGCTTTCTTTTTTTCTGATTGGATAATCTGCATTCAGATTACATGTGTCCCACCTCCCCCTTTTATTTCTCTTTTAATAATATATATTTCAAGCTGTGATATTTCCCCTTGGAAGAAGAATCCTATTTTCTGGCTGTTCAATATTTATAGTTTTTAGCCTATATCCAGCAATGTGGGTGCAAGGTTGCCACCCAAACGTTTTCCTTGGCCCATATTGGTGCTATAGAATGGCTTTTGCTAAGAGTTTAATTACGAACTAGTAATAAAATAATACTATAAATGATGAGATCAAGCTAAGTTCAAAGCTCTATTGGGCTGTCAAACACTTAATGCATTTGCCCTATAGGTTTTGTACAAATTGAAAATACAACTTGGTCCTTGATCTCCCTAATGTAATTTCCTCTGTGAGGGTTTTATGTATATATATATATATTATTTTTTTTTTGCCAAGGCTGTTCTCCTGCTTGTATTTTAAGCATATAGACTGTCCCTGTTGCTGCTCCAGCTATTGTCACTTTGTAAAATCCTCCCTAATAGCACTTGTTCTCTTTCCGCTTGACAGGTGGCCTTCCCTTCCCTGTGCCCTCTGCGTGCCTGGAATGCTGATGGGAGGGATGGGATTTACCTGGAGCTCTCAGGTAGAGAAAAACCCCACTTACTTGTGCCATTTCTATTGATAATAAAGGCTACAATTGTCCCCAGCCCTTAGAGAGGAGGCTTCACAAAGCTGTGGTGAGGTAATGCCCCAAGACCTGACCCTTTATTTAGAATCTCTCAGCAGAGCTTTGGGCTCGTGCTGTTATTCAGGGCAGACATTTTATGGCATTTTTGTATTTCAGGAATGGAAAGGCAGAACTTTCTGCACTGAAGATGCCCAGGGTTTTATCTGCAGCTCCTTCTGGATTTGTTATTCTAAAGCATCTCACTGGCTTAGATATCTAAGTCCCAATGAAAGTCACTGGAACTTAGATAAATGGATTTTAGGGACAGGGTTATAAGCATTTGCTATGAATTTCAGCACGCTGCTCTCCACGGAATCTTAATTACTAACTGGGGTTGCCACATGCCTCTAACTTTATTTTGAGCTATAATAATTACCTTTGCAAGATAACAGTCTTGATAACAGCGAGCTGGGTGCCTGGGCTGCAGAGGTGAAAACCTCACTATTTATTTTTGACTCCCTCCTCTGCGGCTCTGGGAAACCTCCTCACTCCCTTTGGCTGCATTCCCCTAATTTAATGGACTGTGCTTGTCCAGAGTGTAAATCAAACACTGCAGACAATCAGGTAAGTCCTTGTCATCTGTCAAATAATGGGGTTTTAGGTGCACTGAGAAAAACTTGGCAAAGTAGGGTAGGTCGCGTTCTGAAGTTTAAACCCAAGCTCTGTTTGCTCATAACACAAAAGGAGCATTAAGAGATTGATAGTCTATTTGAAATTCCTTTGAAAATATATCCCAGGCCAGATCTTTTTTACTGCTTGTCTCTCGTGAGCCTCTTTTTGAGAAAAAGCCATTCTTTTAGATCCACACTGCCATAAAACCAGAGAGCTGTCAGAGCCCTGCTGATCCAATTACAACTTTAAAACTTTTAAGCTTTTGATTTACAGTAAGCTCATTCCAGTTAAATACAGAGGAATCTTTTTCTTAATCTCTACATTGTTTAGCAGTGTTTTTTGCACTGTATTTCATCCCTTTTCCCCTTATTTATGGAAAATACAAATAATTGCAGATTGGGTAAGGAGGGTGGTTTGGGTTGGGAGGGACCTTAAAGTTCATCCCATTCCACCCCTGCCACAGCAGGGACACCTTCCACTGTCCCAGGTGCTCCAAGTCCTGTCCAACCTGGCCTTGGGCACTTCCAGGGGTCCAGGGACAGATTCTCTGGGAATTCTATTCCAGGGCCTCCCCATCCTCACATGGAGGAATTATTTCCCAATATCTCTTAACCCTGCTGCCTGGCAGAAGGAAATATCATATATTCATATAATATCTAATACAAATATTCCCTCTTTCATGCTGAAGCCTTTCCCTGTGTCCTATCACTCACGTCCTTGTAGGAATTCCCTCTCCAGCTCCCTCGGAGCCCCTTTGGACACTGGTTTTTTGGTTTTTTTGTGGTTTTATCTGGTTTTGTTCCACTTTTGTTGTGTAAAACTATCAGGAAAGTGCTGGCAGAGCTGGTGCAGGGCTGTGGAGTGCAACAAACCAGCTTTGCAGGAGTTATGTGAAGGTTTCCCAAGTTTTATTCACTTACAATGCAACCTTTAGACAGAACAGTTAAGGCAGTTTCGACTTGTGCTGCTCTAACTGAGCTATGTCATTAATCTCTCTTTTTAGGCTGTCTGGGGCTCTCCTAAACAAGAGAATTCCTGGTCTCCCCAGAGATCGGAAGAG
>JAYDZK010000016.1:3014489-3042230 GCA_034509185.1 Euphonia xanthogaster | reverse complement strand
TGACATGGATAAGAGCTAACAAACATCTGAGTCCCAACAAGAAACACCATCTCACACATTTAATCCCAACCCTGGCAAAAAAGAAGCAAAGCCTCTCAACATTGGTGAGCAGAGAATTGAGGATTTAGGGTTGGCTCCTGGTCCATGGCATGTTCATACTGACGTCTTCTTGCAAAGTTTGGATGGCTGTTCAAAGTCTCCACATTTCTGAGAAGGGCGTCTCTGTTTTTTGTCAAAAAACCCCCAAACTCTTCCACCTTTTCACAGAATATTGAAGTTATCTCTGGAAAAAACCTCACATTACTTGGTGAGAGGCTGGGGAAAGTAATATGGTCCCTCCTATATATTACATGTCTTAGAAATGACAGCAGTACATTCATAGATATCTTACTGCTGCTCAACTTAATAGCTGTAAATTTGATTTATTTTAGAATATTTGAATTTGTGGTTGTACAATCGGGTGGGATTCTAAGATATGCTCAAATATCTATTTTTAAAAGTAGGATTGGTATTTTTCAAAGCCAGTTTTCTTTTTATATCTAAAGTGTTTTGAAACCTTGGCAGGTTACCTGATCATACTGCTGACAACTTCATTGCTGTGGAATTGTTACAAGATGTCTCTTTCTATGAGATTTAAAAAATACACGAGGGGAGTATTTTCTGTCTCATGTCGTTAAAAACAGAGCTTTGTCATTTCAGGTTTCAGAGGATCCAGAACAAGTCAGCATCCTAGAAATAGTTCTAGATTGTTCTTGCAGATTTATTTTCCAAGGTTTTTCTGATGGTAAATTATACTCTTCATTTTCTTTCTGCTAAAATTATTATTAATTTCTGATGGCTGGTTATGATCTGAAAATATTCAACAGGTAATATCTGGGGAATTGATCTGCAAATATTTCTTACTAAAATACACCAAAGTAGAATATCTGTGGCAAAATATTTCTTGGTGCTGGTGTACAACTGTGTGCAAACACTAAATACTCCCTGCTGCAATTCAGATGTTCTCAGCAGAATAAAAATCTGTCCTGAATGCAAAGAAAACCAGAGAGAGGAGAACAAGATGCTCATGGGTCACCCCTTGAGCAGTTCTTTGGTCCCAAAGGATGTCATGGGACGTGTCATGGGACTGTTGTATCCTTCAGAGTAAAGTTCTCTGTGCCACCAAGGTTCCTCTTGTTCTTCCAGCCTGTTTTTCCAGGATTCATGCAGGATCCTTCCCCTGGTTGCTCTTTTACCCAGCTCTGCAGCAGTTCTGTATTCCCATTTCCCATTCTCTGTTTTCTCTAGTCACAAACTCAGCCCAGTACTGGGTAATGTTAAACACCTCATCAGCATTCCAGAGACTGCCACAGGCTCACCTAGGGATTCAATTCCAGGCCAGGAGTCACTGACAAGACATTTTCTACAGTCTCCTTTCTTGCTGCTCCCTTTGTTTCCATTGGCAGCTCCGAACTTCTCACGTTCCTGTTCTTTGAATATTATTCCCAGCATCTCAAGCTCTTGCCATGCATAATGGCATTCTCCACATCTCTGGTTTTTAGTATAAAGAGTGCTGCTCGTGTCACAGTGGGCTTTTTAACTCAGCAGTCAGTAAACTGCTTTTGTGGGGGGGAAAAAAGGGTGTCAAGTGGAACCAGCTGAAATCAAAGACAGGAGCGAGACATTTCAAGGTAGGCTGGGGGAAATACATGTGGCCTTTGCAATAAAGGAATGGAGCAGCTCACAGAGGGCTGTGAAGCTTTTGCTGGAACATCCACACTACTGGAGAAGAGATTGCAAGGGATTGGTGTTTTGACTTGGCTGAATTTGCTGCAGTGTTTGGATTTTTCCAATGGATCTTGGTCAGATAAATAGCCTGCCTCTCCCTAGGCCAGCATCCTCAGCTGCAGGTTTTAGGCTTCTGGAAAGTGCCTTTCTCCTTCTTAACCAGCTGGCCACGGATTTCTGTTTGAGCATCTGCCACTGTTTTCTGAAAGTCCCTCAGTTTTACTTCTCCTTTGCCATCCTTTTAGGTGTCAGCCCTGGAAGGGGTAGGAATGGCAGGAGTGCCAGTGCTGCTGGAGGTGCAGGAATGGCAGGAGTGCCAGCACTGCTGGATCCTGTCTGGAGGCACAATCTGAGTCCAGGAGAGCTTGCTCAGGCAGCAGGTAAACCTGGGAGTCTGCCAGATCCCTCCCAGCTACAGAACTGCATCATAAAACCCCGTGTGGACACAGGTGAGTGTTCTCCAGCTTTTAATTACCAAACGGAGTGGGCAACTGAGCTGCCCTTACATAGCCACTTGGCTTTAATGATTCTTTATGCTTTATTTAATTTCAGCAATAACAAAGCCTTGTTTCCCCCCAAGTTTTCCTCTATGGAATTAATTTAACTGTGGAGTTTTTCTTGCTGGACTGTAGTTTTTATGCATGATAGGTGCCCAGGTGAATATGTTATTAAGTTAAATAATCTATACTCAATAACAAGGAAATCAATTTTTATTGAGATAATTGTCAGTAGCTGGATTTCAGCATGGCATTAATTAAAAAATTTCCAATTCCCTTCTGAACAGTGTCTGTGTGTACAGGTACTGTGCCTGCATGTACCTGACTCCCCTTGAGAGCTATGTTTGACAATGAATTAAGATTATAATTATAATTATAATTCCTGCTCATTGGAATGATGTGATTCAGTGCACCAAGTCTGGCTGTGATGGGCTCTGATCTCCCCCACTGTGTCATGGAAGCTTTTTGTTTCCTAACCCTCTGTAGTATTTAATTCCTCTGTTTTTTTGACTATGCTGTGAGGTACCTGAAATACACCCATTGCTGGTGGGCCCTTTTCAGAATAAATTCAGGAAATTCTTCTCTAGCACCAAATTCCTGAAAAACTTTGCAGATTAGCAGGATGGAAGTTGAGACTTAAGATATTATGTTTGAGCAACTTGCAAGCTCTGGGTGAGGCTCAATGGTGTGAACAGAAAAATTAACAGATTTTCTCCTGTGGATCTGGCCACTGAATGTTTAAACAGCTGGCAGAAATGTTTATTCTTTTATTTTAAGTGGTACATTCCAGCCCTAACCTTTACTGTTCATTTTCCTTCAAAAGTATAAAAAGATTTATTGCTCTAATATCTCTTGCTAAGATGTTCAGGAGACTCAGTGCACTACAAAGAAAGCAGAAATTATTCCAAGGGACTTTATCAAAGGAACCTTTCTGTCTTTCCTATAAGTCTGAGGTTTTCAAAACTTAGTAATTATTCCTCACCTTCCCGATGGGAATTCCTTGCCCATCTTGGTGGCCCTCCCACCATATCTTATCCAAGATTTTCCATGATTACTGATGCAGCGTCCCTAAGATTCAATAACAAGAAAAGGACATTCTATTTTGGCACTTTTTGGCACCTGGACTGGATCAGGAAGTGCAGACACATTCCTCTCTTCTGGGTGTTTCTGTGTAGGGATTGGTGCATCAGGCCACTGGTGCACAGACTGCTGAAATGGACAATAATTGAGTCGCTGAAATTGTTGTGAAAAGGTAAATTAGTGAGGCTGCTTGGGACAGCAAAGGGCCAGGTGAGGACCTGAAGCAGACAAGAGCCCACCTGAGCCCTGGAACTGCTGGGAGTGGGGGGGAGTAGCTGCAGAAATCCTGGCAATTCTGCCAGCTGTTGGACAAATCTGACTTCTAACCCTCTGCAGCACCACTGGAGAAAACTCCCTTGTTTGTCCTCATTTTTCACCCACACCAACGCTGGGATCTCCTCCAGCCCAGTGGAGGAGACTTCTCTCCAACCAAGGTTCTCACTTTTCACTCCTCTACCTTTATTTTTAGCACCTTCATTGTCTTCCCTTCTCCTTGTCTGGTCAGGACCACCTCCTGCCCTGCATGGCTACAGAAATCACAGCTGAAACCTCTGTTTGACCCAAATTTTGTACCCAACCCAGGTAATTCTGATTTATTCTTCCTGGGGCTCTTGAGATTTTTGCCATTGGCCATTTCTGACCACTTTAGCTGTTTCTCATCTTCTCATTTTGGTTGTAAGACAGTTTCACACTCTTGGGAATGAAAGCCGAGATCCTGGCTTGTCCTTTGACAGTGGAGATGGATAATGGGCACTTCAGTGCATTTTTTTCAATGCAAAACCAGCTGAGCTAACTGTTCCCATAAAAGTCCAATTGATTGCTGTAGGCATTATATTCACTCTGACAATGATAAAATGATTGCTTTAGTATCTGGCTGCGTAACCCACTTACAGCATGTGCACCAGGATTAGGAGAATGTTTCAATTGTGAAAATCATTGAGATGTAAATGTCATGATTATAATTTATCTTCATTAAAAATTCTGTCGGCGGAGGGGAAATTGATCCGTGTGCTGTATGGAGTACCAACCACTAAAAAGTAATATGTTACAGTGAAAACGGGGATTTGGGAGTGGAGCTACATCAGAAAATGACTCAGGAGCACATTCTGCTGATGTGACAGGTGGTTATCTCAAGGGCACTGCCAGGAATATTTTATTGGCTCCCCGTTCCCATGTGGATGGTGGAACATTTCATCTCCCCCTAATGGCAATCTCAGCAGCTCCTCCCCTCCCCAGCACAGACAGAAGGCACTGTCATCATTGTGCTTTAATGCCCAAAAATCATTGTATCACCTCAAACTGCCATCAGCTAAAGCAGCCCTGAATTTTATTAATGGCACTGGAAAGACTTCCATTAAACTCATTGATCTCAGCTCACATTATTTCTGCTGTCGTTGCTCACGGTTCTTTTATATTTCATGTTTTCATTATTTTATTTACTTGTTGGTTTATATGATGACAGTGAAGTTTCTCTTTTGAGTGCTACATGTATTAGTTCAATCTGGTATTGCATTTCCACCACAGATCCAGAATTGTCTGACTAAATATTTGTTGAAAAATTGTTTTTTTTTTCCTCCTCCTGCCGTAGATGAATTTAATCTGTTATCTTTTCATAGATAAAGTTCTCAGGTGTTATTTTTCTTTTATTCATTAATTCTATGGTGTTAATTTTTGATTTTTTTAATCTAGTCTAAACAAAAATTGTGATTTCTGCTCCTTTTCATCTGTATCCTCTTTTTAATAAAATAAATTGTGTTTGGTTGGTTTGAAACCAATTATTTTAATTGGAAAGCAGTGGGTGACCACTGAATATTCCTAGATTGATGTTGATTAAGTATAATATGTTTTATTGCTCTGAGACTTTTTAAAATTTCAGTTTTTGAGAGCAGGTCAGCTCCTTGCCTGTGGCTCTCTTATAGATGGAATAATCCTGCGGAATTTCTTCTTAAAAGAAAATGAAATATTCATTGTTTATTTTACATGTTCTATAATTGCCAAATCTTTCTTTAAATGCAGAATAACCACCAAATTTATGGTACAATCTTGTTTTCTTATATGTTTTAAAGAGTTTTAATGATTTTCCCAAGATTATTTTTATTTTTTTTAGGTTGTCTTTCTGCTTGTACCCCCACTGGCAGTCTGGTCGTGTGGCCAGAGCTGACACCAAAGCTTTGTGGCATGATAAAGATATTTTATGTCTTGAGAAGTCAATATTAATTGGTGTTCTGTAGCTATTAAGGAATTTTAAGGTGTACATTTTTCCATGAGTGTTTGATTCCATCAGATATCCCAGGTTTCCGTCTGTCAGAGCTGCTTGAAAGCAGAGTGGTGAAAAATCTGTTGGAACAGGAGAGGGAGCCCTGAGCCTGGCGATGAGGGAGGGAAGGGCAGCGCTGCCTCCGGGCTGGGAGGGAAGGGGAGCTCCCCTTGGTCCTGAAAAGCAGAGGAGAGAAGGGGTCAGCTTCACCCGCCAGCCCGCGCTTCAGCCACGGTTATCATCCTTTGGCCATAATTACCGTCCTTTATCCATAATTAATTATCATCCTTCGGCCTTATCAGAAAGGATGGAGAGCGACGGACTTTGAAATTAAATAAAAACAAATAAAGAAGGCAGAGAGTGAATTAGAGTGAAAGGAATTCCTTACAAAGGCAGATGATGGGGACAAAACTGACTTGGAGTGAGTGTTAGAAAGAGCCTGTAAAGTTTTAATTACCAGAACTTTGTTCCTGTTCTGCTGTTGATGATGCAGATTTCACATTTACTGGCTGGAGCTGTCGCCTCCTCTTCCCTACACATCCATATGCTCATGGGTATAGGTGCAGGAGCCCTTCTCACAGGCAGGAAACAAAATCTGGTGGCTGCTGGAAAAAAATTGGCAGGACTTTTGTGGACTAAATCTCTACAGGAAAGAGTCAGCTGCTTCATCAGGGCCTCTGAGCAAACACTTTGTTCGAGGCAGTTTGTCTTCAGTCCTCATTGACTTTCGTTCAGAGACTCTGGAAATTCTTGTCTGAGTTGTTTGGCTTCAACTGATTGGGACTGAGTTATTTTGCAATTAAATTATTTGACTTTTGCTAAAGAGTGTGGAGGTTTTGAAGGCTCCCATAAAAATAGGAAAACACACCGAATAAGCACAGAAAAGTGTTTCTAGCATATTTCAAGTAGGAATATTTGTTCAAAATCAGATTTTTATTACTTTTCATATGCTAAGAGTGGAATTTTACCCTGAAGGAGAGTTGCCTTAGAACCAAGAGTGGTACTTTGCAATCTCTCAGAATCTGTCATCTTCAGTGCAAACAAAAAACACCCCAAAACTCCCCAAAAATCACCAAATATAAAGTACTGCTGGCTGTTCAGAAGGCTTCACTTGTGTTCCCTAACAACGTACAGTGGAAAACCACAATACTGATGGGATATAAATTGGTGCGCATTCACTTCCCACCACTAGGGCTGAAATTCCCTGTGGAATTGGGCCCAGTTCTCTGTGAATCGTGAATAATTTGGGTGTTCTACACAGTAGTGGTTCAGCTTGACCAACTCTTAGGCAACTGTCCCAGATTTCAACTATCCAGCTTGTTGAAATGGGTGAGGCTTTTATGCCACAAAAAAAAAAATGTAGATGAATAGAGTGACAATGACAGCATGGGTTTGATAATATGATAATAAGGACAGAGGTTTCAATTGGAATTTTTTATTTAAATTTTTAGTTGTTTATTTGTTTCATTTGCACCTGTGTAGAGGAAAGGGAAGCCCACCAAAGCCAGCTGAGCTGGAGACCTCAGGTAAACATTCCATCACTTTATTGAAAACCTTTCCAAGAGGGGAAGTTTTGGGCAGAGTGTTGAAAACCACCAAAGCATTCTGTAGCAAAGCTTATGAATGGAAATGTACTGGAGGTTTTGTCCAAGGGGCAGGTGAGGTAGTGGTCACGTCTCAGTTTTTATGGTGGCAAAGGTTTCAGAAATATTAACAAGCTTTGGATTTGTTCTCTGTTTCCATCTTAGCCTGTGGCTCACATTTATATCTGAAAATTGTGTTAGAGGAAGCTGTCAAATAAACCATACGAGAACATAAATGAAAGCTGCTGCTTCAGAAAACAAGAATGTCAATATAAAATGGTTTAGAGGGACTCCTAATGATCTGCTTGATCTTTAAGGAAAAGTCCTCAAGGATCCACTTGTGCAGAGTCAAAAATCCAACATCACTTTTCAGAGCGTTGCTCCATTTGTTGGTGTGCTTTACCAAGGAATGAACAGTTCTTTTGCTGACATTCAGAGTGCTGAAGTACCATTTTTAACTTAGTATAAATGCATATTATTAAAGCTTTAACAGCATATGGCAGCAAGTAATAACATCTGTGCCTCTCAGCCTCATGCTTTCACAACATACTTGAGGCACAATTTCTTTTCAAAACTGTGTCAGAAGCAGATAAAAGTCTGTTTCAAAGGAAAACCAGTCAGGAAAGTGAAGTGTCATCAGCAGTGACACCAAATCTGGGCACTGCCTGTCCTTGAATAGTGCCTCAAACAAAGGTTTTCAATGAAGTGAAGGAATATTTACCTGAGGTTTCCAGCTCAGCTGGCTTTGGTGGATTTCTTTCTCCTCTGCATGGATGCAAATGAAACAAACAATCAAAAATCAAAATTCAAATCCTAATAGACTTGAAACGCTTGTTATGGTATTATTAAACCCATGTTCTCATTGCCATTCTATTCATCCACCTTTTCTTTTTTTGTGGTGTAAAAGGCAAACTCTCACCTATTTCAACAGCCAGGCAGTTGAAACTGATTCAAGTTTCGAGAGCCAAACCAAGCTCCTGGATCAAACCAGTTTAAAATCCCAAATTTAGCCCCTTTTTGGGCATCCCTGACCCACAGGGTATTCCACTTCTTTGGGAAAGTTGCTTTTCATCTCCTTGTGTGTTTGGTTGGATTCACCATCTGGTCTCTGAGTTCTGTAGGAGGTTTTAAAGATCTGGTTTTGATATCACCTGATGTGTTGAATGTGTCCTGTGCCAGTCATGAAGGAATTATTTAGGAGAGGGTAAATTTTTAGATAAAATAAATAAATTCGATAAATTTAGAGGGTAATTTTTTAGATAAATGTAGAGGGTAAATTTTTTATTTAGGAGAGGGTAAATTTTTAGATAAAATAAATAAATTAGATAAATTTAGAGGGTAATTTTTTAGATAAATGTAGAGGGTAAATTTTAGATAAATTTAGAGGGTAAATTTTTCTCAAATAAAAGAGCATGAAGAACTTCTCAAGTGCATAAAAATGCACTTAAACATATTTTTTGTTGTTATTATTACTATTATTATTAATTTTCCACTAATGTACAATTTGCAACAAGAAGCACAAATCAGGACTATTATCCAAGTGTAAAATAATGAAATTTTGAAGCAAAGGTTTCTATTATAAAGTGGAAGTTGCAGAGTCTTTTAAATTTTTTTTTCCCTTGGTGAAGTGAGGTCCCCGCTTGTGCCAGCTGTTACAACACTTGCTATGAGATCACACTACTCTGCCATACAAATTCCAATTTTATGTGTGCCTGCCTTGGGTTAAGGCTTAATTACCCCTTAAGGGGAGTGATCCTAATTGACCCCTTCTGTAAATGTGCTCAGTTCCTTAGGACAGCAGTAGAAACTGACCCCATTTTTCTGCCTACACTTTGTCTGCTTTCTGTTAAACACCTGTTTGCTTTTTTTTTTTGTTTTTTTTTTGTACTTTTTAATCTCTTTTATTCTCCTAGAAGAAAAATGAATTGCTGGCAAAATTCTCACCTCGCTCTTCAGAAATTTAACCACTTACAGTTCAACCTATAATTGCCTTTTTTATCATCATTTTTGGTCATAAAGGCAGTGGTTGTCCTTGAATGAGGAAAAATGCAGATTTTAGAATTGGTGGCCAACTCAGGTAAGTGAATCATCTTGGAGTTCATTTATTGAAAAATATGTTTTGAAGAATGCATCATTTATTTTCTTAAAAATTGTAGCTTTTGGCAATGATCAGTCCATAGCTGTTGCCACCATGAAAAGACAAGCTTTTATGACTTTTGGGTCAGTAACATAGTGGGATGCTGTCAGTACTTGAAAAAGAATATTTTTATCAGGCTTGAGGCCTTAACCTCACTTTCAGGTAATTTGTGGATTAAGAAGGATCCAGTTGTTAAAAATTGATTGAGTAGTATTTTGTACTGTGGCTCGTGGTGAATATAAAATAACTTGGTTTATGCAAGTGTCCTGTAAGAAGTTAAACATTTCCCTGGTGCCCTTATGTATTTTAAAATATCAAATAAATAGAAAACAGCTTTAATGGGTAAAGGACCCAAGAGCTTTTCCCTGCATACTTTGCAGGACATATTTTTAATGTATATAGAAATTATTCTTACTCTCTGAAAGAACTAATTTACATGTGGATTTATTTGAACAAGCATATTTTAAGTTATCATATGTTGCCCTCTGTAATAATTACTACAATACTGATTTTTAGAGGTTGCTCTGATGGAGAACTACTTGAAGTTTTGTATTAATATTATGAATGGGGTCATTAAGAATGTGATTGTGTTGGAAGCCATGGCCTGGATTAATACTGAGAAGCATTTGCACAGTAAATATCAGAACTGTGTGAGTGTTAGAGGCAGATGGAGAACTGGGAGAAAGCAAAATTGATGCCTTCCTCAGAAAGGCAGAATCCAGGAGCTCTGATTTGCAGAGCAGTTGGCTTGATTTCACTTCTCAGACGTTGCTCTAACACACCAACAGGACAAGAGCCAGCAGATTTTTTTAAAATAATGATTCATCTCCGACCAGTCTGATTTCTTTATGTAACAGAAGGCTTTGTGGGGGAGTACAAGCTTTGTTATGTGTCTTCTGGTGCAGTTAATATTAGATATTAAAAAATACTGAAGAAACATTGGTTAGGAAATTACACTGGATGAGTGGATAAGAATAAAGACTGATCCTGCCCAGACATAAAAAAACCACCACTGAGCAAGGCAGGGGTGGCTGGGATGAACAAATGCAGCGTGGAAAACACCTCAGCTCTGTCAGAGCCTCTGCAGGATGGAAATTATTTGGTGTGGGGCAGAAAAAAACCAGAGAGCTGTGGTAAAATACGTGCAAGAAGGGGCCAGCACAGTGTCCTCAGGATGCCATAACCTCATTTGGGAGAAGCTGTAGATGAGCCCAGACAGGTTTGTGCTCAAACTCCTTGTTCTGCTCAGACCATGCCCAGCTTTGAGCACTTCATCTCCAGGCAGATGAATCCATCAGGTAGCGCAGTGTGGAGAAGGAAGAGTACCAGACTCTGGGAATTATTTACTATGTTACATTTGGTTTGTTTATTTCCAGTCAAGGGAGGCATAGCAAGACTTCTCAAGTGTGTGAAACAGTCAGGGAGGAAAGAGGAACGTAAAAATCTATTTGGATAGACAGGGTGTGAACGGTTTAGGCTGCAGACAGAAAGATTTGGATTAAACCTGGAGGGAGAGGGCAGAAAGAGAACGCACCAGCTCACTCAGGGAGCTTGTAAAGCCACCAGCAGAAGGTCAGAGCACGGTGGAAGGGCAGCAAGTGTCTGTCAGCACGGATGAGGTTCAAGCAGCCCTTCCTTTGGGCAGGGGAAGGGAGCGGGCGACCTCGGAGTGCCTCCCCTCCTTGAGCTCCATGGCTGCACGGAAAATGTGTCTGAGACCTTCAGA
The DNA here is from genome assembly GCA_034509185.1 of Euphonia xanthogaster. Lineage (NCBI taxonomy): Eukaryota > Metazoa > Chordata > Aves > Passeriformes > Fringillidae > Euphonia > Euphonia xanthogaster. The sequence goes on along the minus strand of JAYDZK010000016.1, from coordinate 3,031,183 downwards.
CAGCAGCCCCTGGATGCTGATTAACACGACAGGGCTTGTTAGCATTAACTGACTGAATCAGGCCTGCTGTCCCTTGCTGCAGGACGATCAGGGAGCGAGGGCAGCAGAGGGATGAGCCTGCCAGCCGCAAGCAGGCTGATTCCTGAAGAAAATGAAGTTCTTCATGAAGGCCAGACAGCAAACTGGCATTTAATTTTCAATTAAAAATCCTCCTGAACCAAGTGTAATGGAGTTTTGGGTGATGAGCAGGAGTGGTGAAGGTTGAAGGTTGTGTTTTATGGCTTGGATGGTTGAGTGGGGCTGGAACTGAGGGAGCACCTGGGTGATGGGATGTGTCTTAATCATAAAATCCCAGTGGTTTGGGCTGGAAGGGACCTTAAATCTCACCCCATTCCACCCTCTGCCATGGTGACACCTTCTACCATCCCAGGGTGCTCCAACCCCAATGTCCAGCCTGGCCTTGGGCACTGCCAGGGATCCAGGGGCAGCCCCAGCTGCTCTGGGAATTCTATTCCAGGGCATCCCCACCTTCCCAGGGAACAATTTCTGCCCAAAATCCCACCCAACCCTGTCCTGTGGCAGCAGGACACAGCAGCCTCTGCTTGAAATGGGCACCACCAGCTTCAACCCCATACCTAAGTATTGATTCACTTATTTCTTTGCATAACCCCTTTGAATTTACTCTTTGAATTTACTCATTGTCTTTAAAACAGAATCCCACAACAGTGAGGCAGCACCACGCTTGCTTTGCTGGGGGCTGTGCCTTTGAAGCCATGCAGAGCAAATGGGCTAAAGCAGATTTGAGAGTCTGTCTCTTGTCTAGATGATAATCTTGATTTTTCATAGATTTTTTTTAAAAAGGAAGGATTTTCCAGGCAGCATCCATGCCAGGAAGAAAAGGATATTTCTCTGTGCTGAGCCCATTGTCTGGGCATCACTCTGATGGTTGCAGGCTTGACATAATACATGAGAATTAAAAAAATTTAAGATACCAGAGCACTCCTGGCCTTTATTCAAACAGCAAATCCGCTCAAAGTAAAACATCTGTCTATAGATGAAGATAGAAGTCTTTCAACCTCTCCACACAATACCTTTTTAAAAAAAACTTCTTTTTTTTGCTACTGTGAATACTCACAAAAGGAATTTCCTAAGAAAGTGTTTGCTTTCACTTTTCATAGACAACATTAGGCAAATTTTTATGTCATGATTTCATTTATTATTACAAAAATGATCTTGTATGGAATTCATCAAGTGACATTCTAAAAGTATGAAATTGATCTTCAAGAAAATATTGGGGTTTAATAAAAAATAGACTTTGTCAAATATTTGAATCAGCCCTTCAAATTCTGTGACAGAAATCCAGCCCTGATTTATTTCAGAAGTTTAAAATTAATGCTTATTATGATAATATAATATTATTTAATAACATAATGACCCCTTTATCTCACACTGGGACATTTTTCTGGTTCCTATTAGAATTTCTGAAAAATATGGAAAGTTCTCATTTTGCTTTTCAGTCAGCTCATGGTGCTCCACAAATACAGACAAATTGTGTTTAGATGTGAGGTGGACTCAGCCTTTTCTCTCCCCTAGATTTACCTTTCCCACAAAACAGTGAACCCCCAAATATTCTAAAGGCAGCCTGAAACTGAGGCTCAGTTTTCCTCTCTGTATCTCATTTTGCCAGCTTGACAGGGACATTTGTGTTCTCTGTAAAGTGCTTTGAGCATGATATGGAAAAATGCTACAGAAAAAGCTCAGTTTTTTCTCATGCAGCTTTCACAGTTAGATTATCACTGAAATAGTTTATTCCTATGTAAGCATCATATTTATGTGATAAGGATGTTTTCTTGTGTCAGTGTAATCTGTTTCTGTCCATATATACCAAATATGAATATACTTAGTTGGAATTTTCCATGTTTTAGAAATTTCTTGCGCTTACCTTAAAAACCAGCAGCAAGGAATTCCTAAGTTGTTCAAATTATATTTCTCTGAGACAAATTATATTTCTCTGAGGCAGCCAGTGAGTGTTACTTTTGCTCTTTTTGTGGTTGCAGCTGCTGAGGATAGCTGTGACACAGCACATTCTTCCTGCTTTGGGGGAAATGAAACCATGTAATGGACCCACTCTGCTGGAGGAGCAGCATCCTCCACGAGCAAATTTATAAGTTCTCCTTTTATACTTCCAGAGCAAGGTGGGATGTCTTCTCTCTTAAAAAACTTAATTTTCCTGAAAAGAGGAAGCCCACGAGTCACACAATAGCAGAATTTCATGGGAAAATGGTAAAAAATGCGTCCTTGAATCCGCTTAGTGTGAGACCCTGAGCCTTTCAAGTCCCTTTACATTGGTATAAAGGGGCCTTAACACAGCTGAGAGCAGGGCTTTGATCTCATGCTTGCCTAATAAGAACTTGTTCCTTACATAGTCCCAAAGAATTAAGAGAGCAGCAGAACAGAGGAACCCACCTGTATTTTGTGAGAGGCAGAAAACCCCAGTACTTCACTGGAGGGAAAGGGCTTCATGTGGTATGAAAATGTTTCAGTGGGGCAGCACAGGAGGAGCCTCCCTGAGCCTGCATGATCCAAAAAAGGGCTCTAGGGAGGGATGAGATGGAGAAGTGTCCAGGTTATGGTGGGCCCTGGGTCTTCAAAGAGTCAAGAGCAGTTGTTGGTTGCTGTAAAGTTGTTTGTTGCATGAATACATCAGTCTGGAAGGGAAGGAGTTCAGAGTATTAAAGTCTGTGCTGAAAACTTTCTGGCAGAGTCCTGAGCAGAAACAGCAGCAGCTCCCCCACCTCTCTCTCCTTCTTCTCCTTCCTGCACCCCAATACAGGGATTTTATTCATAAATCATCCAATCAGCTAAGAACATGATTCTAAAGCATTCTTTCTACACCAGTCTGAACTTAATTCTCATGTGTGAAAGTAGTGTCAGTTCTTACGTAAAATCGATGTGCATCATTTTATCTATTTACACAAATGATACTCTTGTCTCACTTAAACTTTACATATATAATTTTATCTATTTACATGAACAGTTCTATCTATTCTATCTAGAAACACAAGCAATGTTCTGCTAAGTTTTTGTTATGTCTGGAGCTAAGCTGAACTAGGCTTTAGGGCTTTTAGCAAGCACAGTCTCTTAAGGCACTCAAGATATATTTCTACTTACTTAAAACTAAAACTTACACTTCTATTTCATATCTGTGTGGCTTAATATATTTCAGTTTCTCTAGAGGTTCTAATTCAAACCCAGCATTCTTTTCTCTCTCTGAGGGACTCTATTGCATGCATTCCAACAGCAAAGTATTTTAGAAATGATGGAAGGAGAGCAATGATGTCCTGACAATTTAGGCCAGAATTAAGGAGATTCTTTTAGGAGGGATTCTTGTGGTTGTTCACAATTTAAAAGCCCAACACTGCCCAAAACACAAGAAAAATGAAAAAAACAGAGATTAAACAACAAGAACAAAAGGACCCTGTTGCATGGCAGAGAAGGGTTAGTGAAATGACAGATAATTACTCCCCACTCTGCCATGGAGTTCATCAGAGAGCAGAGTGAAACTACAAAATCTCATAACCAGGAATAAACAGCACTGGTGGTGTTTGCACTGTTAAAATTACCCAGTCCACAAAAGAACAACAAAAGGATCCAAGCAGGTTTTCCTGGTGAGAGAGTCATTATTGCTGCCCAGGTGACAATAAATGAATAAAATTCAATTGAAACGGTGAACAAATATTGGGATGAGGATAATTTTGTGCCACATCATAGTGGGAGAGAGAAGGAGTTTACTTCAGAGTTGATGAATGGAAATGCACCAAGACTCCCAAATTTCCTTTCAGGACTCACTGGCATCACTGCCAGGCACAAAACTCTTCTGAATTTGGCCTCTGTGTCCTTAGGAAGGAAAGAAGGAAAGTTCTTTATCTTGTTCCTGCCACTCATGGGATGTGTGGTTTTTGTGAGGTTGTGGCATCTTCCTCCCACATAGTTCAGGTTTACAGCAGAGAATCATTCACAGGCTGTTTCTTCCTATACATTTAAAAAATACTTAGGAAAATAATAGGTTTTGTCATGTCATTATAATAATAACCACTCACAGACTGTTCTCATAAGCTTAAATCCTAAATTAGCACTATAGGATTTGGCCTAATTACCCAATTTTCCCTCTGCTGTAGTCAGCAAAATCTTTTTCTCTGACTCAGTGGAATGCATGGATTTCCCTGTGCAGATAGGATTTATCTGATTTTGGTTTTGTGTTTCACTGGCAACTGAACTGATTTGTTTTTTCTCCTACTAAAAATAGATTCGACTGAAATTAGCTCAAGATTTGTCAAAAATTGTCAATTCCACTCTCTAAAGTTTGTATTCAGTTATTTTGTAATGACAAAAATCACACTTAATGTGTGATTTCACACATCACACATTGACCTCACACTTATGTGCACAATGCCTCATTTATTATTTATTAATAATCCATCATCTCCATGAATAAGTGATGACATCATTGAATTCAGATGTAGTTGTAGAAACACTGATTTGGATCCATTCTTGTGGTTTAACAGAGCTTGGCTTTTAGTTAAAAAGAAAACTCACTACAGTTCTAAATCCGATTTTATTCGTTGCCTGATGCTTTCTCTTCGGTTGATTCCAGAGTGATTACATTTTATTCAAATTATGCTCTGTCTTTTCTTCAGAGCCACTCAAAGGGCTGCTTGCCAGTGTCCCACCAGTGCATGTCCCAAAGTGTGATTTGGTTTGGAAGCAGTTAATGTATTTTATTTCTTTCAACAACTTTGGGTTTAATTTTGGAGACTTCGAACATAGATCAAAATAAGGTGGTTTTAAGTCAATGTATATCAAAGCATGCTCTGGAATGTTAATTCACTGTCTCTGTCACTAGGAACAATTCTGTCAGAAATTCCCTCAGATATTAAAAGAAAAAAAAATGTTCTTGAGAAGGTTTCTGGTGAAACGTAAATTTAATGCAAATTCCTCTCTGTATATCAAGATCATGCTGCTCATGATAAAGTTGAAATGAAAGTTTGGTACTGGAGTTTTATAGACTCCCAGTGAATCAGTTATTGCTTTTAGAAAAACAGGGATATTTAACTGCTGTGGGTTTCAACAAATGGATCCCTTCTTGTGGGATAATGGGAAAAATCCATGAGGAGCATAGAGATGGATTGGTCAGCTAAGTTATTAATTAATTTCTTAAGGACAATGTGTGTTGGAGCCCTAAAATATGTTTATTTGCAATGGCACTTGCTCTCTTGGCCTCTCTGGGTTTGTGTTTGGTGCAGTGCAAGAGAAACACAGTGACACAGTAGGGAAAATAAAAAGGAGGAGGAAAAAGCAAGTAAAATAAATAGTAATAATGTAGAGGCTTTTCCCAAACCATGTCCTAAGATTCAGAAATTGTCTTTTCAAAGAGCATTTAGGAAAAAGCATTTCCAAGGGATGATTTGTACTAATTCTTGCACACTCGGTTATTTAAGCAGAATAGTTCTGTAATTTGAGCTGGTTTTATTGGTTTTGTCAGATTTTTGTTTTAATGATTTTTTTTAATGCAAACTGTACAAGAGCCTTACATGGGTTTCAAACTTATTATGGACTTATATTTCTTTAGCTATTTCTCTCTTTTCAGGATTGAATTTGGATTCTTGTGCTTTTTACTCCTTGAAATCTTTTGGTCTTGGATTACAGCCTCTTATGCATCCACCCATAAGACATTAAAATTGACCCATTAAAAATATCATCTTGCAGAACAATTTCAAGATCTGCAGGAATACTTTCAGCTGGGGAAGTGTAGCACCAAAATACTCATCCTGTTTATTCCAGGCATGTACATTTTTAGAGATGTTTGATTTTGGAGAGCTTTACTGGGACGGGAGACAAGATTTTTGGAAATCCCATTGCTCTGGAGTCATGGGCTGCATATGGCAGGGTAGATAACTCATCCTTGTGTTTACTATCAAGGATCCAAGATTATTTATTCTTTTTATATCCAAGAATACTTATTCTATTTATATTATTTATTCTATTTATTTATTATTTATTCTCTAAAAGAGCAGGGAGCTGGACTCGTGTACAGAGCTTGGCTTTATTGCAATTGTTTCTCCAACTCTACAACGTAAAAATAAATACCCACCATATAGGGACACAGGGGAGGTTAATTCATTAATATTTATGGGGCACTTTTAGACATTTTTATGGAAGTGGCTATAAAAATGCTTATACAGATGAGGCTATAAAAATGGGGAATTGTATACTTGCTACTTGTAAATTTTTTGGCAGTAATGGCACGCACCTTGTTTTCATTATTGGCTCTGTTCTTTTATGCAAAGCCTTCATTTAGGAGGGGACCATTTAAATCTAGTTTTAGTAACCTAAAATTTAGCAGTGTAGTCTAAGGCAGTAATTAGTATTCCTGCCAGAGCTAGAGGAGAGAATTCAGCGAATCTAAAAGGCCAACTTGAGGTTAACTTTTAGGTTCTGGACATTTCTTGTGGCAAATTCCATCTCTGTAGGGGAAATGTCCAGTGCCCATCACAACCTCCTGGCTCTGACACCTTTCTGGAGTTTTGCAGGTTCCTGATGTTTCTGGACTGGAACTGCTCTGTCCAACAGTTTGGCATCAAATCCCTTCAGATATTCTCTTTGTTTCCTTGTTGGCCAGTGATAATTCCCAGAAACACAGTTTAAAATGCCTGTACTATGTAGATAATGAAAATCTGTATTATTTCTCATAATTCACATAATGAATACATGAATGTGTGCCTGTGAATGTTTGTCCTTTATATTCTTAAAAAACAGTTGTGCTTTTTGCCACCTGGAAATTACAGGCTGGAGCTTGCCTTTGCAGGAATGGGAGGGCACATTTTCTTCCATGAAACCTGAGGAAATTTCACTACAAGTCTGAGTGTGCTAAAAATAATAAACCTCTTAACTGTCACCCTCATCACTGAAATACTTTACAGTGCAGCCTTTTGCATGGGCATTAGCTAAAAGCCTGGTTCTAAATCTCTGAATAAGGGGAGACAGACAGGGGAATTCTATCCATGGCTTAGACGACAAGCATTTTCAACAGTTTGCAGTTGGCAATACATAAGAATTTGATAAATTGCATTTTCAGATGGTTCCAAAGGAATTTTGCTTCTGTTCATTCACAAAATAACTCATCTCTGTCACAGAGCTAAAGATTAGCATGGAGTAGAATATGAGAGATGAATATGAGTTATAATCACCCCAAAAGAAAAACAAACTCTTTTATTTTTTCCTCTGCCATTGAAGAGTCAACTGGAATCTCTCAGAAATGAGGTGCACACTCACATTTTCCCACAGCAGGATGAATCCCCTCAAGTGTGAGCTAGGACTGGTTTAAACCTGAGAACTGTAAGAAATTCTAAGCTGTAATAAACAATGATTTCCTTCTTGGAGGATCCAGTTTTCCAGCAGGATAATGATCTGACTGTAATGAACCATGTCTGCTTGTTGTGAAAAAGAAGCAGCCACAGTTGTTGCTCAGCCCTCCTGTGTATCCTGTCTGACAGCTCAACTTGTTTTTCCCCAGATGTCTGGATTTGCTTGTAGGGAAATGGCAGAGCTTATCTCCAGCCTCAGTGCTGTAATGTGATAAACATGTTTTCCTTTATGCACAGCAGACAGAAATGCAGCCCTGCTCTTCGTTTATTCCAAAAGAAATCTGAGCTTTGCAGTAATCCTTTAAAAACCAAGAAACCTTTCCCATGAAAAGAGCCAACCCTGCACCTGTTCTGCTGCTCCCTGTACCTGTGCTAGGTGAGCACAACCTGCCTGGTGGGTAAGTCACACTTCCAGCTAGCTCATGATGGAGATTTCCATGCTTCTTTTTTGCTTTTTTGAGAAATACTGTGCATAGAAAGGATGCTATTCATTTGTAATGACTGTAAACACAGAGAAAAGCAGAAAAGAACCAAAAAGAGAGGTGTATTTCTTCTGATATCCCTGAGACTCTGGCACTGAATCTGATATTAGCACTGAGTTCAGGTAACTCTTTTATGAATGCACTGTAATTGAAGCAATAAACTGTTATTTTTTAAGCTCTATTTCTCACCTTTTCCCAGCAGTTTTTCTACATAACGAGTTTATGAATATGTCTGTATTTTAGTTGCTCGAATTGATGGAAGCAGCAATTTAATATTGATTTCCAAACATAGAAGCCCAGTGAGTCAACCAACTAATTCCCCACTTTCCAGTATTAACAGAAAAGCTGTTGTCAGTAGCAGCCAGCTCACAGAAACAACTCTGGAACAAAAGGAAATTCTCTGGCCTGAGGTGGAGAGAGAATAGAACTCAACAGCAGAAAAGCATTGATGCCACACCTGTGGTGGTGACATTTGTAAATAAGGAGGGGCAGGAAAGTAAATAAAGGAGAAAAGAGTTGGCATGTGAGTATTTTCTAAGAAAAGGGAAGAATGGGATGGCTGGCAGGGCCTGCATTCATGTCAGGCTTAAGATGGTGCCTTTTAGCTTGAGGTTTGGGATTTAGGAATTCCTGGAAGGAGTGGGCTGTATGAGAACTCATTTGCATCCTCTAAAGGAAGCACACCCAGGGACATTTCCCCGAGTCCCACTCTGGTTTTGCACCCAAAAATCTCCATGAGGGCAGCCAGGCTGTACCTGGTGAATGCTCAAAATCCCAGATTTATGGAAAAGTCAGTCCCCAGAAATGGTGTGAGTGGTGCTAAACTGGTGTCTGATCAATGAGACTCCTTCAGGCAGAATAATCTGCCCTTGATAATATGAGGGACTCATGTCAAATTAAGCAAAAAAGGGTTGAGAGATGCCACAAAGACCTGGGAGTGCTTTGGAGCTTTCTGACTGGGCTTGTAAATATAATCAAAGACAAACAGGAGATGCTCCCATGTTGAAGAAAACTGGGCAGCTGAGGGGGAGAGAGAAGTTTCTGATGAGGAAACAGAAGGAAAAGCAGAAAATTTCTATATGTCATCCAAAAGAAGCCTTCAGTTTCCTTTCTTGTTTTAATAGAAGGTAAATTTTTCATCCAGAAACTTAAAATTTTTAGGAAAGGAAAACGTATGCTTTCTTTCTGTCATAAAGTTTTGAACTTTAATTAACTTTCTCCAAGGGGCTGAGGCCCTAGATACCAAAGAGAAAGCCTTGAATAAGTGTACAATGGCACACCTGCCATCTGATGGAAACTTTCCATCTCTACCCAAAAAGATTTATGTTCTTATGAATAAATATTATTTGGTTATTAGATGAAAAATGGGAGTGAAGTTGAAAAATATAACTCACTGTTGTTCACCTAAGGAAAGTCCTGCAGAAAATGTATTTCTGGGTTATCCTAAAAGTTAATTTAGTTGTCCAAAAACTGATGGTATTTTCTGTCAAAAAACACTATATCCTGCCAAATGATTTAGACCTCTATATAGAGGGGTTAATTTAGTTTTATTCTCATGCAGAAGTTATAGACCTCCAGTATGAAAATAATAAATAAATAGGAGTGGGTCCAACACTACAAATTATATTGAAGTCAAGAGAAAATATAAATTAACTAATGCTAAAAGGAGGATCAGTGTGTTGGCTGAATCATCAAAAACTGGTGGGAAAATATATAGAGAAAATTACTTTCCTTCAATGGGATTCAAGGTAGCAGAACAATTTAGGAGACTGAAAAATCATATAGATATTGAGCTGAGACATGCTTTAAGGGTTGACCTTCTCTAAAATTCTGAAGATATTTCCTTCAGTCTTCTGGGAAGGTGAATTTTCTAGAGCATGAAATGTGACTCAAGATTTGATCTGAATCCAGACTTTCTTCAAATTAAAAGATGTATTTTCTATTAGGTAAAAATCAGGACAAATAGCAAAGAGCCACTGAGCAGTGTTGGATAAGATTATCAGGAATTCCACATTCTTGTATTTTTCCTCTCTTTATTGGAGTAGCACAGTGCACATTAGGCCAGGCCTGTCTGTGTCCTCTCTAAGTTTGGGGTAATTTTGTCATGAATTTGATTGAATTAATGACTTTTGGTGTTCATGTTCATAAATATGGGGTCAGTTGGCAAAGGGATGGGCTAAAAGAACAACTTTGGAGTGCTGTCATTATGCATTTCCAGAACATTTTTCAGATATTTAACAGAGGCTTTATGGTGGATATTTGATCCAAAGTGTTGAGAATAACCCATCTTGCCTGGTTTGTGTCTGATAGCATTGATTTAACACTTTGGAGAACATTTCATACCATGGTGTTATTAAATAATTTTAATGTATTGATCCATGCAGCTGATGGGGCAAGAATTATTTAGTGCTCAATGAAAAAATATTGAAAGTGAACACATTTTAGATGATCAGGTCTGATCATCTAATTCCAATTTTACCATCAATTATGATTGATCAGTCCATGAACTGCAGAGTGATGATATTTTACTCAAATACATTATCCCTGAGGAATTTTTCCCCCTATATGCCACAAATAGTGCTGCTTCATTTTCTCCAAAATTAAAACTTGTATTGCTGAGAAATAATGAGCACATTAGTTATGTGCTGACAAAAGCCCAGTGCTCTGTGGTGGCAGAAGTGGAGTCTCTCTCTCATTACTGATTGCAACTATTCACACATCTTAATGCAGGCACCAACGAAAGTTTCCAAGAGCACTTGAATTAACCTTTTATATTGAGAAATACAGCAAAAGAGACTCTTGCATATGAAAGTGTTCACCAGGTGGCACAGCAGCTTTGCTTATATTAACAGAAAACTTTGGGAGTCGTTTGTGGCTAATTGACCTTCTGTGTGCCCAAGGAAGGCTTGGTTCCACTTTGAAATTTGATTTCTGAGCTTGTGTGAGCTTCTGGCATTCCACAGGCTTTTTTATTTATTTCTCTGTTGGATTTTGCTGAACAGTGATGCATTGTTGGACATTTTCTAACCTGCAAGTTCAGGGCTGTCTGCACCCTAGGATGAGCAGTGAGCTGGAAATTTAGGTGTTCTTGGAATATTGACTCATCTTCTTTTTTTCTTTACATTCAGCAATCCCCCCTGTTCCCTTCACATCTATATCTCTATGTATCTATGTGTAAACCCACCCTTCTATACATGAATGTATAGAAAAACCAATAGAAATGCATTTAAAACACCTAAACTAAATTTGTGATTAATTTTTTTGGGGAAAAGGCCAACATTGCAGTGACATTGTGGCACAGTTGCCAGAGGTATTTAGCAGCTTTCAGCAGCTCTTGAAACCACCTGTCCCATTTTGGTGGCAGACTTTTAGATGAAAAGAATATTAATTATTGTGGCAATTCAAAGGAAAGCTGCCAGTCTGCAAAGCTGGGGCTTGGCTTTGCTTCTCAGAGAAAATCCAAAGGAGGACCCTGCAACTCTCATGACATGAGTAACTTCTTCTTGCAGCCCTCCTAAGTGCAGGTGTTTACATTATGCAAAATACACACAAGCCCAGGCATCCTCTTGCACAGAATTCAGCAGTGAAATTAAAGGAGAAGTTAAAAGATTTCCCAGTGAAGTGTTGCTTTGGAATCCATTGTGTGTGGAAAGATGAAGATAAAGGGGATAAAGATTTGAGAAGTTGTGGAGTTGCTGTAAATCTGTAAAGAATTCCATCCCATCATAGGAAAAGTTAGAGTACACTGATGAGCCAGGATCACTTGTTACTGACCTCTTTTCTCGGGAGCATTTTGTGATGACATTTCTCCCACCCTGCTGTGTGAATGCCACACAGCACCGTGCCTAAGTGATAAATATTCACACATATGTGACTTTTCAGATGTTTAGACTTATTCTTAAAAAATAAATAACTTGAATTCATACAGTGGCACTGATTTACCCCAGATTTTTCTGAGTTTAGTCCAAACTGGACTACTAAATATCCAAAAGTGTGTGCCCAGGATAACTGAAACGTTTTGATCCAACACATTTTTGAAGGATGATTGGAATTTCAGAGCAATTTCTCTGTGTCCCGAGCCCACAGCCTCAGGTGAAATGTTGATTAATGTTGTGCTGCTCCATTTTCTCAAGGACAGCCTTGTAAAAGTGACTGTAAGGGCTGATTGTAAATACCCAGACTTTGGATGCCTGGAATCAGCCTGTTCCCATCTGACTGGAATCATTTTGTTTGGTTTCATATTCATCAGCGCTTCATATGTAAAGTTCAGTGTTCTAATCTCTGGAAATGCAGTGTCTGGAAAGTTTAATTGCAAGTTTTTACCTGCAAATGAACATCTGGAGCTTTTTGGAGTTGTATCAACTTTCCCGTTAAAGTTTCTCTCCCATTTGTTGGTCCTGTGACTTCAGCATTAATTTTGCTTTGGAGAAAGGCTCATATCTTATGATTATCTGGTTTTGATTAACTTTATTGAATTGCTGAGCCAGGGCTCCTTTTCCATCTGTGGTAGAGAATCTGTCACAGGTAATGCTGCAGCATGACCTACTTCCAATTTTCAGCCACAGAAGCAGAAGAAAAGGATTAAAAATGTCAGCAGCAATGGTAACACTCATTTTGGTTGGTTTCAAAATGAAATTTTTCTTAGCACAGGAACTCTGCTCCGTTAGGAACTCTCAGAAAGTGCCAATTCACAAACTTCCTTCTGAATCATGGTGATTTTTTTTTCTCCTGGAGGTTTCTTGTGTTTCTTTCCTACTGTCTAATAAGTATATAAGGACTAACGTATGCTTGTGTGTAAATAACAGTGACAGAAATTGATACATGTTAAGAAAATTAAACTGAAAACAGGAGTCCTACACTTTCAGCTAAGAATATCCTTTTTCTCCATCCATTTAAATCAAACCACCCTTCCCTCAACGACTTAGTTAAAATAGTCATTCTCCAACCTCTCTTGGGCTTAAACTTGTGAGAGTTAGGACACGGGTCGAAGTTTATCTTAAAGAGTGTAAAAATAAATAAAAGATAGAATTGGATTAAATAGAATAAGACAATAGGAATGGAATATGAATGAAACAGAATAGGAATGAAATATAGAATGGGAATGAAATATGGAATGGAATGGAATGGAATGGAATGGAATAGAATAGAATAGAATAGAATAGAATAGAATAGAATAGAATAGAATAGAATAGAATAGAATAGAATATTAGAACACTGAACTTTACATATACTTTTTGCCTCTGTCCTGGAGCAGCAATAACAGCAATGAGAGTTGAAGTCCTTTCTTTCCCCCCAGTTATATTCTCAAATATAATGTGGGATGGTGGAAATAGTTCAGATGGCTCGAGAGTGCTGAGCTGGCTTTTTGAAGTGATGAATTGCTCCCAGCTACAGGCACAGAGCACAGGCACAGAGCCAGCAGCTGTTTGAGATGGCAGTTCTGGAGAGCACACAGAGGATGAGGGAAAGGAGGAAACCTTTCCAAGGGAAAAATTGTTCAGCACCTGTGTGCTGCAGTGTGTTTTGTACCTCTGCCCAGAATGCCAAGGACTGGCCATTCCAATAAAATAAGATGCTGAGCAAATGAACCATTCATCTCATCACTTTGTTAGCTCATGCATTTCTGCGCTCCTCTTCAGGCAGGAAAAAAGTGCTGGCTGGGATAATTGTGTAATTAAGTAAAATTGTTTTCCATGGATCTAAAAGGAAAACATGGTTGGCTTCCCACCTGTTCCTTCTGAGGAGCTGTGCCTGTCTTAATAAACTCTTTCTCATTTACATGAAAATATGATGGAGTACAAGATGCTGAGTGGTTTTGCTCTTGAATGATGAATATCCTTTATTCCAACCTGAGAATTGGGCTCAGGAACACAGGAACTTCAGGGCTGCAATCAGGATTCCAAAGGCATTCAAGTACACAAATAGTTTCTGTTACTCAACACTATTCCATATCAGTGTTTTATTTTCTTTATTTGCTCGTGGTTTTGTTTTGGTTTATCCATGGTGGTTGTTTTTTATTTCTCCAAATGGAATAGAAAACCAAACAAAACCAACAAAAACCTTCTATTTAATTTTTTGTGTTGACATTATCTTACTGGAAATTACAGTCTGAACACTCAGTAGCTCTAAGGTAAGACTGACATTGATTTTTCCATCAGGTGCCACACCCAGATTGCATCAGTGGCTTCAGAGCAGCGGTAAAAGTCAATTAAGTGACAGGTTGCTAATTACCTTGGCTGACTGGTAGTAATTCTCTACATTTATGACTTTAAACCTGATCTGTAGATAGAGCTTGGAGCAATGTATTATTGCCATGGCTTAGGATCCATTCCCATGTTTAGCCTCCAGATCCCAATCATCCTATTTGTGCTTTCTATAATGCCTCAATATTAATAGCAGAGCTTTGGTGTTTAGGCTAATCCTTCCTTTTTTTTGAAAAGAAAACAAAGGGATGAAGCAGAAAGAATAGAGTGGCACAAGTAAAATTTTTTTTTTGATATAAAACTGATACCTCTTACTCTCAAAATCATCCCATCTGTTGCGATAATGAATGTAATGGGAAAGAGTTTTAATTATGACTGGCATAACCATCAGCCACAGACTTGCTGTGAGAGCTGACTAAAATGAGTGTATAAAAAATCTGCTACCCCACATAAACAGGGATGTTTAGGTATTACAGCTTGTTAATTACCTCTTTATTAAATCTCATCCTACTTTATCACTGTAAAAATATTTCAAAGAATGATTTTGTCATTACAGAAGTGCCAGATCTGATGGTGCTGTAAGAGAAATTGAAGTGTCTGGAAGACTACTTCATATTTACATGTATTTTATACTTACCCATGTGAAGAAAATCTATTATCTTCACATAAATTGCATTTATCAGCTTATCTTTGTCTTGTATTATGAAATTATATATGTATATATTTATCACACACAGATTTTCTCACATATCCATTATGTCTTGAGCTCTTATCAGACAAATCAGTTGATCTCAAGCCAAATGTGACACCAAATACTGTTAAAATGCATTGAATATACAAAAAAAAAAAGTTCACAGATAAGAAAATTGTAACTAACTTAATTCTGAGATATTTTTCATTGAACCACTTTAATTACAATGTACTACTCCTGTGTGTCTTGCAGTTTTTTATGTCCACACATAATATATTGTAATGATCCCATGGAAAGAATTATAGCACATGTTCATTGGACAAAGGGCCATATTTGTAAGACTTGATTTCCCAGCATGTTTAGATCTTTAGTGAAAATCTCTACTCTATTTAATAAAGCAGCAAGTCTCTATTCCTCTGAATGATCCTAAACAAATCTTTACTACATTTGAGAGTATAGACACTCAGCTGGAGGGTTTTTCATTTATTTTTATTGCAAAGCAGACCTGGCAGAACCCCCAAATCCCGGACATCTCACTGGGAGCAGGAAAAAGAACATTTAAAAAATAAATTCATTTACTTTAAGAAGGGGTGACCCCTTAAAAGGTGAGTTGGAATAAGGCACAATGGAAGTCACAGTGCAGTGGCTTTGCCTTTCTTGTTGATCTCTATTTCCTTCTTTCTCTTCAGTTACACCCAGAATCAACAAAAAATCTTCTGTTCAGAGCCTCATCCAGCTCACAGTGAGTGAGGATCTCTCTCTCTTGTTAAGGCTGCACCAGTAAAATCAGAAATGCAAATATTCCAGGTGCTTAAAATGTATGAAGAGATCACAGGGAATTTGTAATGAAGCTATTGTGAGTTTGTCCTGTGAACCTTAAACTGCAGCAGGAATTTATAATTATGATGTCTGCCTCTTCAAATAAAGAGCTGAGAGTGTTCTGCATTTTTAACTTGCTTCAGCCCAAAGTGGACAAGAAGAAAATGCTTTTTAAATGGCTATTTTTTTTTTTTCCCAGCAGAAATTCTTTTGGCCAAGTTACACTTAACAGTAGAGGAGTACTCTGATATATACGGTACATTTCAGAGATACCATCTCAAAAAGCAAACACAGATAATTAAACGATCACAAACTGTAGTGCAATTAGAAGACACTGATGAAAGATGTGATTTAAGTAATACAAGTTTTAATGGCAAAAAGAGCAGTTCTCCACTCAAATGCATATTAATCATCACAGTATGTGTGCTTTGTTGGCTGCTGATAAACTGATTATTTCTTTCTTTCTTCAGTTCACTCTGAATAAACATCTATTCCCAAAGGCCAGCCATGGCATTGAGTGGAAAGAATGAGTCCTTCTAGAGCCTGACTCTTCTCAGCAAAGGGTGCACAATCAGTACCACTCCAGAAGTATCTTTGCCTTAAAAACAGTGGCAAAGAGTGGAGTAATGTTTGGGACCAGCAAACAAAGTTCAGAAATTTCGTATATTGGAGTGCAGACCTTAAAAATTCCCCCTTTCCCCCAGTATACAACATTTCTCTATTGATCTCCCCATGAAATGTGCTAAATGAAGAAGGATTTTGTTATTTCTGGAGGCACCAGCAGGGCAGGTTGGCTCTGTGAGAAGGAGCATCCTCCCTGGGGAAGGGGCTCAGGGGCTGGGGTGGGGCTGGGAGCTCTCCAGGGCATTTTGCACAGGGGCTCATCTGAAACTGATGCTCTTTGTTTTTTTGCCTTTTTTTCTTTTATTTTCTCCGTATTCTTCACACCTATATCTGTAACTCTGCAGTCTGTTGCATTGGGGCTCATTTTCCCAGCACTTTTCTGTGGCCTTTCCTGAGGCAGAATGACAAAAAAATTCCAGAGCTCCAAGCCCCAGGGGTGCAAGGCCCCAGG
>JAYDZK010000016.1:2974661-3014389 GCA_034509185.1 Euphonia xanthogaster | reverse complement strand
TTCCTTTTCCTTTTCCTTTTCCTTTTCCTTTTCCTTTTCCTTTTCCTTTTCCTTTTCCTTTTCCTTTTCCTTTCCTTCTCTTTTCCTTCTCTTTTCCTTTCCTTCTCTTTTCCTTCCCCTTTCCTTCCCTTTTCCTCTCTTTTTCTCTCCTTTCCTTCTCTTTTCCTTCCCTCTCCCAGGATTTTGCCTTTTGGGGGGCACAGTATAGACACCAAAACACCTTAAAGTTGTTTCTCTAATGAAATGCTACCTCCATTTCCCACCCCTTAATTTAATACATAATAAACCATAAAAATTTAATGAATACAAAGCCAGTGCATGGTTGAGTTTTTGGGATTTGGCTGCTTTTCCATCCCCGCTGTCCCTGCTCTGGAGCTGGGATGTTTTAGTGGGTGATTCATGGCTCCATTGCTGCCTTTATTCCTTTAAGAGCACCTGGAGGGACAATGTTTCACCATTACCCTAAAGAGCTGAGCTGCTTTTTTGCATAGTTCCAAATCTCCCATTTCATTCCACTTTAATTTAAATGTTTCCTGTTAACTTTCTGCATTATTTTTTCGGCTTAAAAGAAGTTTCTTTGTTTTTTACCCTCCAAACTTCACCGAGGGAATGTGAAATTGGGTCAAGCTCCAGGTTTTTTTTGTTCTGCTGCAACGTTTCATTCCCCACATGAAATTATTTCGTTTGTAGGAGTTGCCAGTGGTAAATTCCACTTGATGCTTCAGCTGGAAAAGGTGGCACATTCCTGGCGTGCCAAATGTCCTGCTCCCACTTTTCCTGAGAAGCTCCCCAAAGGTGGAAATGGCCTTTTAGGGGGGGTGGTGAAAATAATTAAGGCAACTTCTGTGTTGGACTGAAGTATTTCAGTTTGGAGGAATCAGTACCTTGAACAACATTTGGGGTAAATATCCCAAAAAGCCTCAAATTCTGTTCTTTTGCTGAGTCCTACCAGGAGCTTTTGTGGTTTTCTGGGAAGGGAAGTGTGATGGGATGAGGTTGGTGGTTGTGTGTGCAGCTCACTGCTCAGTTATTCCACATCTCCCAAAATATTTGGGGAATATCAAACCTTGGAGGAGAAGACAATTGGATGAACTGCTCCCAGATGGATTATGTGCCTGGATCCACTAAAATAAAAACCATTAAGCCCCAAACTTTGGGAAATGGATCTGTTCTTGCTAAAATTTTAAATGAATTAATGTTCAGTGATGCGTGAGGTCAGATCCAAAAAGAGCTCATAAAAAAAGGGGGGGGAAAGCCATGAACAATCTTCATCATTTTCTAATTAACATGCAGGATCTGAAACAAATTTAACCTTTTAAAGCTAAAATTTCATGAAGGAGCGAGAGAAAAGAGTGTCCCACAAAACAGTGGATTATTTAAATTTAAAATTTTTGATTTTGAGTGTTGGAAAACTTTCTGCACATTTGTGTGCTTAAGCCATTTCTGTATTTTCACCTTAAATTTGGGCTGTTCTGGGAGGAAAGGGAAGGGGGAAAGGTGTGAGAGCCCTGAAGGGAGTGGCTGTGGATGCAGCAGAACATCCTTTGAAGCCCTCAGGACACCTCCAGAGGGGTTTTGTAGAGCAAACAAACCCCGTGGGATCCTTGTCTAAGTAAGGATCTACTGATCTTGCAGTAAGGTAGAAAAATGATAAGGAAAGGCTTCATAAAACCAAGGAATCAGTGGCTGGCCTTGTCAAAGCCAACATTTTGCAAGTTCCCATGTGGAAGCAATCCTGGTGGGAGCAGCTCATTAACAGAACAATCTATTCCTGGGGAAAACCAACCAGCCCCTGGATAAACTGCTTTTACACCCTGAGAAAAATGAAAACTGTCTCTCACAAACAACTTTCCAGCACGTCCACACCGGGGGTTGAGTGACCAATAAATACAGAATAACAACTTGTTACTGACCAACAAAGGGATTGGCAAGAGAGCTCCTGACCCATGGGAGCCACACACAGGCCTGCAAAACTGGATAAAAATGTGTGTATTATTATAACTGTATAAATTACAATTATTGTTATAACTGTATCAAATTATGTGTACTATGTGAATAAAGAATGACCTTTTTCCACCATGAAGAAAATAGAGTCTGTGTGATTTATTCCCATACCAGAGCCCAGTCCTTGGTCAAGAGCTTCAATCTCCCCATCTCCCACAAAGCTGAGCTGGCTGCCAGGCCAGGGCTGGAATTTGGGGCTCTGGGAGTGTATAATGCGTTGTTATAATTAAATTTTCTGTTATGGTTTTATCCAGCAAGTGTTGCTGCTCATTCCTTCACCCTGGAAAGGAACAGGATTAAAATGGCTGTGCAAAGAAGAGTTCCAGGTGGGTGGGTGGGACCTGCTCCACTCTGGAGAAGAACTTCCCGATAATCTAAATCAACAGAGTCCAAATTACCTTTTTAATCATCAGGACTCTCCTGGTTCAAACTCCACAAGACAAAACCCTTTCTCCCCCTCATTCACCATCCCTTCCTCACACAGATCTTCCTCCAAAGCAGTAGAACAAATGATGTGTGTAGGGTTAAGGGATGAGCTCTGCGAGCATTTGTGCTTTCCTGACAAACAAAGGCACAAAGCTGGAAAAATCTGTCAAAGGAGTATATTTAGTCCAGGCAATCACTTAGAAACCATTTTGTGCTTTTAAGTCTTTTCTATTGCCACGAGATGTTGTGCAAATGAAACAGCCTCAGCTCCCAGCCTGGATGTTTTATTTCCAGCCTGAGATCTCCCGGGCACAAATAGATGCAGAAGAGAGCACAGCTGCTCTGGGTCATGCAGTAAATCCAGTGCTTTGGAGATGCACTGGATTTGCTGTGAATGCACAAATTAACCCTAAATCTCAGGCTTTTGGAGCAGCCAGGGCTGCTGGGGCTCTGACAGACAGCCTGGCAAGCACATCCAAGGTTTCTGAGCTCAGCAGGTCACTGACACCTCCTGCAGAGCAGCTCTGAGAGATCCCATTGTTCCATGTCCAACACCCAGACAAACACACAGCACCCTCAGAGCGCCCATCTGAACAACAAGAACGGCTCCTCGGGGCATTTTTGAACAGCTTCAGGTGAAAAGGATTGAAAAAAAAAACAAAAAAACCCAACCTTCTAAGGGTAGAGCAAAGCCAGGAACAGCAGTTACACAATAATCCAGTTCAAGTGATGGATAGAAGCTGAATGCAAGCCCAAGCTGTGATAGTAAAGATGGATCTAACAAGAGCTGGAAGATTTCTTTTCAAACAGGAAGGCTCTCCTTTCGTTTGTTTCCCTGAATTTATTTGGATGGCAACAGAAGCAGGAAAATATACTCACACTGTTTTTAAAATTAGAAATAACAGTCAGAAAAAGGATAAATAGTTTGGCATAACTGCAGGATGCCAGCCCTCATGAACCTGTTCCATCAGTGCTTTATATTGCAAATAGAAAAATGAGCTAAGGGAAAAATCAATGGGTCATACCCCCAAAAATGCATTTATGGAACATTGGAGAACTAAAAAAAAGTTGAAAAAATCTCACCCATCAGAAAACTGTGAGATGGAAAATCAAACTCTGTTTTTAGCTGTGCTCCTCCAAGGTCTTCAGGATTGGTCCTTTTTAGAACACATTGCTTTGCTTTCAGAGCCTAAGAGAGGAGACAGATGATGCAGTTATTACTGTTCAGCACCACTCTGCCTCTTTTCTTTCCCAGGAATTCCTGATAATCTGTCCAGGACCTTGGCCACAGGCTCTCCAGGAGTTCCCCCAGCTGGCACTAGATGGGGTGTGACGCTCAGCATCTTCTGATCACAGATTGATCAGTTCTTTTGGGGAAAGGAGGGTCAATAATGACATTTCAGCCCAATTGAAACAGTTGGGACAGTTTAATTCAGGAAAAAACCACCGCCAGAACTCTGCATTCCCACTTTTCCCTAAATATCAACCTGGTCACTTTCACTCTGGTCTGAAATGGGTTCGGTAATCTCGGGGAGGGGGCTCAGAAATGCAAGAAGGGAAATCCCACACTGCTCCTCTCACACCTCCCCATCCCTTGGAAGGTTTCCCTACTAAAATAATCACCACTGCTTTTTTCCAAGGAACAAAAGAGTGTGGTTAAAAGTTTTGTTCCAAGACTTATAATTATGATGAAGATCTGAAAATTATGAAGAAAAAGGGACCATTACTATAAATCTCCTGGCCTTGAAAGAAACTGCTACAGAGAACACCACAAACACAAATAGTGAAGCTTTAACACAAAAGCAGCTGAAGAATTTTTTTTTAAATATTAATGCCACTTTTCAGTCCCCAATTCTCCTTCTTAGGTCTTTGCACCACCTACAGAAAGATCCCCCAAAAATCAGCCCAACATAGAAAACCACATTTGTTCCCTTACCTTCCCAGACACCTCAAATCTGTTTGAGGCAGGAAAAAAAAGAAATCTGTCATTACTTTGAGATCACTCACCTGTCACTGGAAACTCAAGGAGTGAAGTGACTTTTTAAAAAAAGGTTTAGTTCTTCATAGTCAGCTGTTCCTAGAAATTTAAATTTCATTGTAGTAAAAACTTCCATATGAACTATTTGACTAACAATTTTCTCTTTCAAAAAACTTAAAGAGGGAGAAAAGTTTCCTTTGATTAGTTTTTTAGAAGTTCATCTGCAAGCATGCTTTCTTTTTGAACAAAAACCTAAAGTTTCCATGACTGCCAGGCCATTTTAATGAGTTAAACAAAGAGATTTCTTATAAATTATTCATTTCTTTCTTCTCCTATTTTTTAGTTTCTTTTCTCCTTACTGTATTATATTGCTATTCTATATCCTCTGCAAAAAAAATCCTTAATTCAAAATAACCACATTTGACTTTTTGACTATAAAAGTACAATAAACCAAGTGATGTATAGAATACCCCCTGCAATTCCAATGCATTGGATTCAATTTCATCCTTTTTAATTTCTTTTTTTTCCTTTGGTGGGAGGATAAAGTAAAAAGACTGAAGAGGGAGGAATCTAAGAAGATGAAGGTTCAAGAAATGCCCAATAGCTTTATCTTGTCTCCAGCACTCTTTCAAGTGAAATATCTAATATTTTCAAAAACCATAAAGGATCTGGCCAGGATAGGAAGAAAAATCTCTGAATCTATCTAATGGTCTGGTTGTATCCTGAAGCAGGAGAAATAATAGCCTGGTAATTCCATCTCAGGGAAACAGCAGACTCCATTCTCCCACCCATGATAAATGGATTTATCCCAGCACTGATTTGGAACCTTATTGGGACAAACAGATATGAAGCATTCTAACCAACAATGAATGGCTCCAATTGCTTCTGGCTGGGTGGAACAGACTCAAAAATGTTTCCTTCATAAAGCAGTTATCAGAGAGACAAGCACAGGGAAGATTTAACACAGAAGCAGCAGCTGAACAGTCTTGGTAAATTTTAATGGCACTTATCAGTCCTTAAAAACACACCTATCAAATACACACTGTACTGATTATACCTTACAGGAAAGTGATCTCACCACTCCCAGGAGATGCTGAGCTGAATCACAAACTTATCTTGGCTCCTTGGAATTATCAGAAGGTGCCTAAAGCTAATAATTAGTACTTAGACTACAATATCTTCTCTCCCACTATGAAGATTATTGTGTCCCTTTCTTTTCTGGGGATTTGTTCTCATTTATATTCCAGGACTCATCTCTTATGAGAAACAACCCCAACAGAGTGGAGGCTGCACTCTGAGAAGGGTCTTAAGAGTGTCACTACTGAACTACATAGGAACTAAGAGCCACAAATGCCCAAAAATCAGAAAAAAAGGAAAAAAAAAATCTTGAACAGGTTCTTGAAGTGAGGAAAAGAGAAAATCAATAAAAGTGTCAAATCTTGTAAATCAATTTATGATGATGATCCCTGAGGCTGAAGGATGGGGCATGAAAAGGAAACAAGCAGCTGAGGCTCCCAAGAGCTCACTCATTATATATTAAAAGTCAGGGCAATGGAGTGATAAAGCTTACACAAAGAATCAAAAAAGATGAAGAAAAGATGAACAAAACCCCCACCAGAACATCATTAGGGCAAACTGGAACCAATGTCCTATGAGGAGCAGTTTCATTTATTGTTGGGTTACCACAGACACCCGCACCTGAAACAAGTCACCACAAGTGAGCCCCCTTAAAATAAAAAGTTCAGATTTATCTCAGTATTACTACCCTGAATTAGTTAAAACCTGTGTCACTCTCGGGTCAGCTGTAGAAGAGCTGTCCCTGGGCTTCTGAGCCTCCTTTCCTGGGGTATTTGTGCATCAAAACCAAAGGATTACAGGGACATTGCTCCAATTCCAGGTCCTTCTGATGCCATTTAGGTTTTGCCTTTTTTTCTTTTATTTTCTCCGTATTCTTCACACCTATATCTGTAACTCTGCAATCTGTTGCATTGGGGCTCATTCTCCCAGCACTTTTCCGTGGCCTTTCCTGAGGCACAACGACAAAAAAATTCCAGAGCTCCAAGCCCCAGGGGTGCAAGGCCCCAGGGCTGCCTTGGTTCTTGCTGGGAACCAAGGCTGAGAACAACTCTTGGAGATCCCTGGCATGGGCAGAGCCCAGCCAGTGCCAAGGGGGCTCCAGGGAAGGGGCTTGGCCTGGGGGGAATTGCATCACCACTTGTCCTCCTAATTGGGGCTTTTTATCAATTATGCTAATTTCCTAAAACCCATAAAGGTACTCACTCCTGGACATCTTTTGTGGAGATCTTTCCATAACTGCCCCTGAAGGCCTTTAAATGAAGATCTCCTTTTTTATTACCTCCTTACTAAAATCATCTCCAGTTTCATTTCCAGGTTGGGAAAAGGCAACAAAGCCACTGAGGTGGCCCAGGAGCAGCACGGCCCTGACCTGCAGGTCTGTTCCTCCCAAATCCCCAGGGCTTGCCTGCCCTATTTTTCATTAGCACAGCAGTGAGATTTCCTTCTGCCCAACATCACCACGTGTCTGGGAGGTGAATTTCAAACTTATCTGCAGACAATTCTCTAAAAATGATATTGTTTCCCCCCTCTGCACAGTTTTACACATTTTCTGAAATTGGATTTCCCTTCTCATTTTCTTACTAGCTGTTCAAAGGCGTGTTTTGAATTAACACCTCAGTCACTAGGATGTGTTTGAAAGTAAATGTTCCATAAAAGTGTAGGAAGGAAAAATTATTAACCTCCCATAACAAGTGAATTGTCCTGGATCTGGGGGTTATATTGTAGCCATTACATTATATGAGAGAACAGTCTTAGCTGTGGGGAAAAGGCACAGACATCTGCAGCCTCATGCAAGTAACAGAATTAAACACAAAGGGAACATAGAGAAACTGGTAGAAATTATGCTGTTGGATGGCTCAGTGAAACCAAATGTTGCATAACACGTTTTTTGTTTTTGCAGTGCTTCAGCATTCAAATTAATTAAAGAATCTTCCAGAATGAGGTGCAATGTTGCTTTGGAAGTACAGTGCTTTAGCGAGCTGAAATGGGCAACTCAGCATCCTTCTGTAAAATCAGTCTGTAACTTGTACCAATTAGAGTTGCTATGCTGTAAATGAATTTTTTTTAAGATTCTTCTTCAGAAAGCCTTTTTTTAAATCACAGACTTGTTAATGCTTTTGCAGGCAGTTCTAGTAGCACACCACTGAAGCACATTTCAGTTGGTTATCAGAGGTTAATAAAGAGATGATGAAATTTCACACTGATTTTCTTTTTCAATTCACAGTGGAGAGGAGCTCTCTTGTTTTAGTCCAACCATCAAAAGAAAAGGGATTAAAGGCACCACACAGCATCATTTCTGTTGCTGTTACAAACATCCATTCCATGGAGACCGAGCTGAAGATTGGACTCTGAGCTTAAAGGTGGGCTGATTTCTAAGAATTACAAATTATGTATATTTAGATAATATAGACAGAGTTGTAATTAAGAAAATAACAAGGAAACAGGCCTAGTTGCAGCAGCCATTTGGAACCTCTTTGGAACAGACAATAAAGCCAAAAGAAGAGGAACACCTCCCTTCAATTTTACCTGACCTGTGATCAGTACCGTGTCATCTCCCCTCAATTTGGGCCAATGAGAAAGACAATTTACAAATTAAAATGAGAAAAATCATTTACAGATTAAACAGCCTTCACAGTTTTCTGTGATTTAGATCCTTCAATTTGCTGAAATAAGAACATTTCACATCAACTGAACTTCAGCTGCTGGGGTCTTGTGTTGTCCTTTCCCCACTCGAGGTGGAGCATGTGCAGGGGAATATGTGATGCACAAGTGCTGCACTTTGAGGTCTGCACCCCCAGATGGCTGCTTGCCTCAGGTGATTGCAATGTCCCGGTAAAGAGAGGCTTATCCCATAAAAAACCAAGAGGAAAAGGGATGTTCATAAGCATTCCAGCATGATTCATCTGAGCTCTAAGGGACTGCCCACAAATGGTGTGCAAGGAAGCAGAAAAGGAAGGGCCACTCAGTCTGAAACATGAAATATGCCCAGAGGAATCTGTGAGCATGAAGGATGTGCACTGCCTTGGAACTAGGGGAATTTTTGATTGCTTAAATGCTGCTTTTTCCCTTTTTTCCTTTTTTTTTTCTTTCTTTTTTATGGGATGGGTTAAGTATTTTACAGCACATTCTTGATAGTAACTCTGGGTTTGGGTTTTTTTTTACATTTAGGGCATTAAGGACAGATTAGAAACTCTCAAAGGTGATGTGGTGGCCACCACTGAGCCTGGAGCTTCTCTTGGTCATCAAACTACCATGGTACTGCCAAAGCTGAGCTGAAATACCAAACAATGAATTTTAGAGAATGCTGTTTGGTTTTCATTCACATAAAGGAGCTTTCACTTGGCATTTAGGATAATTTTAATAAATTTCTCCCTAGCAATAGTGTGTGCTCCATGCAGGACCTCTTTCAAGGAGGTCTCTGCCTGCAGGAGCAGGGGCTCCTCATTCAGACTGTTGGAAAGGTGCCATTAACTCACTGCCCAGGCTCTTCTTACCAAGATTTTTGTGAAGGTTAAGCTGAGAATTGCCACACTTGAGTGGCAGAGGCCTTATGGAAAATTTATCTCACTAGACATTTAAAAGTTGGATATTTACATCTAAGCTGGTTCTTGTTAGCTCCCTTCCTTGGCTGATAGAGAGGCTCATCAACATGAAATTTATATTTATTTTCCTCTACTGTCTATGTAGGCACCTAAGCAGAATCAGACCTTCAGCCTCTTTGAACCTCAGCACCTACTTTACAAAACTTTGACTTTATTTTTTGTTTTAATCTGAATTTTTACATTGTTTCTATTCATTGTTCAAATAATTCTTTGCTAAAACACTGTCCTCATCCATTTCTGATGATTTCAGTAGAATTATGGTTCTATACCATCCTGTATTTCTTTTTTACTGCTCTGGATCTGCTACCTGAAAGGCATTAACTAATTCTTCATCTGCTGGAAGCTCATTAGCATGAAAAAATACAAGAACAAGAAACCTTGACATGGTGTCACAGAGGAATTCAGCTTTTGATTGCTTCTGAGGAGTTGCAAGCACTTCTATATTTCCAGGATGAGGGAAGTGAGAACTGGCTCCTCAGCACCTCTCAGACCTTTCGTGTGGAATTCTTCCCTGTCTCCACTTGTTGATTTGAAGATGAGTTCTGGTATAAAATTTGGAGCACTTTACATTAATGCTAATGCTTGCAACAGTGCATCAAGTAAATCTCAGCTCAAGCAAAGGTCTTCATGCTACACTTCTGAGAAATGGCATCACAAAAACCAGACCTCTGAGTCTTCCCGACTGAAGGAATGATTTCATCTTTTTTTGCCTCTCAGTGCCTCTCACTCTTAGTGTGTCATTCAGGAGAGATGTTACACACCTCTGGCTCCTTCTCAGCCCAGCAGCTGCTGTGACCTCTCCTGCTTTATCTCCTCTGAGCGAATATTTATTTCAGTTCACTCTTAATGGTTTTGGTTGTGCCTGTTCTGAGGTGCTTGAGCTCAGTCACACCTCGTGTTTCTGCAGAGAGACGAGCTCCTCTTTCTGTGTCACTGTCACCGCTGTCCTGGCTGCCCCAAACATGGAAATATGAAGAGTTGAGGACTTGGAAAACTTTGTGCTCCCCTCTGTTCAGGACACAGAGCCAGCGCAGGGCTCACTGCTTCCGAGCTGTAATTTCATTTGATCACCAGCTATGGAGTTTGTGAGTTTCCTGAAAACCATCCCAGGCTCCCAGCACTGGTGTGTAATGCTCCACAAGGCCATGGAAAATTCCTTCTCAGGGCAGATGGGCCAGGCTGGACGAGCCAGTGTGTATCAAAGCAAGCAGGACTTTGTGAATCATCCGCTTGTAATCTCTGCCGTGCACAAACCAGCCCAGCACCAGCCTTAACAGGATTCCATTTCCATCAAAAAACGTTCAGCATTCCTGCATTGCTCAGCCAACAATTCAGAGACCATCCCTAGCAGAGAATGAGTTACATAAACTTCAGGCAGTATTTGCTGTTTGTATTCCACAGCCATCACTCTCAGAGCTGCAGTTGTTAGCTTTAACAGGTACAGTTTCTAAAATTTTTCATTGAAAGCCCTGCCTAAACCCCCCTCATGCAACACCTTTGAAAACAAAACTCAACCCATGGAATCCATAAGGGCACCACAGAGGAGTTGTTTTTCTCATGAATCAGTGACAAGTCTTCAGGGGCAGAAAATGAGCACAAAATTTCTCGAAAGCAGAGGCCCTGTGGGTGAAATAGCAAATAATTTATTTATGTGTGAATATGCACCGTGTTGGGCTGGGGTTGTTGCAATCCCAGAGTTACAGCACAAATATATGAGGAAAACCTGAAGTGTATAGCCATGCTGTACTGCATGTTACATGGCAAAAAGTCTCAAAATTCAGTTTTTAAGAACATCTTACCCATGTTTTGTCCATTTGCTCTCTTATCAGTGTCCAGTGTCGTTTATCTTCATTTACTGAAATTGGCTGAGCAACAGGACGTTGCTCATCCCTATCTTTTTGGCAATCTCTGACCATGTTCATTAATGTCTGCCTTTCATCGTGTCACCACTTGGAGCTGACATTGTTTATCTTTGCTCACCCTGCCTTTATCTGGTGATTGTTGGGTAAAATCATCAGTCTTGAGTCACTCCTGCCCTCTCGGCCATCCCCAGCTGACAGAGTTCCCTTATCCTGGGTCAGCTGGCATCAGTCAGTGCTGAAAGGAGTAGGAAAATCTTTCTTGGATGTTCCAGAAATTTAAATGGGAAGGTCAGACTCACCAAAGTGCTCATTGTTCTGTCCCAAAGAGAAAAGCTGAGCTAAGGTTTGAGGTTTCAAAGAGCTCATTAATTTGCTAATTGAGGACTGTGGAGAAACCAAACCAAACCAAACACCCTCTGTATCATATATGAAACAAACACAGGGATGTGTTTTCTTCTCTCTGCACTTTCAATGCTGTGACTGCATCTATTCGTGGGACCTCATTTTAAACTAACTTTTTAAAAGTCAAGTTTGTTCCTCAAGGATCTACAGTCCAGAAAGCAATTTTGTTTACTTTTAAGCCTTAGCATTGCTTTTGTCTTGTTGTTTCAAGTTCTTTTGTCAGCTGCTTTGGTTTTCCCACCTTAAAGATTGAATGTTGCTTGTACCTTGGAAAAAGCCTTGATTTAGGAGTGTTCACACAGGGTTTTATGTCTTCCAAGTACTTTGGAATTGCTTTGTCTTGGTTGCAGGGATGGCTGCTGTCAGGTGAGAAAGACCTGGAGGTTGATACTTTTGAGAAACGTCCTTGTTTTGTTATATAAGAAATAATTATATCTAGCTGATCATATGGAGCTTAAAAAAATTGCATATGCAAGAGGCAAACACCTGCTGCCAGTCTTCCTTGGAAAAGATTCTGAGTCCAAACCCAAGCCAGAGCCCTGGCATATTGAACTACAACCAAAAAAGTGCTGAATGTGGGTAAATCCGCCGTGTGAGGGTTGAGCTGTGCCTTGGCAGGGTAACGGCACCGGCGTTAAAAACCCTGCGATTTCAACACAGAAAACTGAAAGTTCCTGGTTGGCATCCAGTTCCCCCTCTCAGAATTGTCAGAGAAGTGCTAAGTGAAGAGGCTCCAAAATCTTGGAGCTCCAAACTGTGCCTTGCCTGCGTGGAACAAAGCCTGGCTGACCTCCATTTCTTGGGGGCTGTTCCGAAGATGAAGCTGATGACAAGTCACAAAGCCCGAGCTGAGCTCTGCTAACAGCTTGGTGTGTTTGAAACCATGACAAACAGTGTCAGCAACTTCATCTCAGTTGCTCTGGGATGTAAAATAACTCCTCTTGTGCTTGGTGTGGGATAAAACACAGCACAGTCAGCCATTGTTGAGGAGCTTTTGAGTGTCACCCCTTCACAGGGTGACGTGTGGCAATTTGAGCATTATTATTATTATTTGCTTGAGCATTATTTAACACAAAATAATACAAGTATCACGACTTGAGCTGCCTGTACAGTTTTTGTTGTGATGTTTTTTCTGTAGCATCTCAGAAATATAGGCCAAAATTTCATCTCCAGAAATAAAAGAGCTTTTGGGGGAGATTTATGGATACTTTATGCTTTCTACAGACTTTATATTCTTTACATGCCATTCTAAATATAGCTAAGCAGACTTGGAAGAGGGGGAAATGATGACTAGACTTGATTGTGTTTCAAATATCAGATGCCTTTTCTTATCTAGTCAGATACTGTTCATATTGTTGATTTGTTCTGGAACCAGTTCTGAACAGTTGGTAGACAATTTAGAGTGTTTGAGATACCAAAACCATTTATTTTCTTCAGAGAAAAAAATAATAAAATTGTAAAGTCCCCTCCAACCCAAACCATTCCATGATCCTGCAGTGCTAAGAGTGGTATCTCTCAACACAAATTATAATTTTTCCTCCACATACTTGTGCTGACACTGATATGTCACTGGAGTGAAGGGACTTGTACTTGATAGGGAAATAAGATTGATTCTTCCCCTGCTGTCGGTAAATTAGTATTTGATCCCAAACCTCTTGGAGTCAGTGATGACTTTTCTCTTGCATTGCTGTGCCTGGAATTACACCCAGCTAAAAAAGCCTTTAATTCATGCAAAAAAAAAAAAAAATTAAAATGCTAATTTTTAAAAAGCACAGGTGATAGCAGAGAAAAAATGTAGCAGTATATAAACAAATTAGAGCAGTTTTTCCATTATTTCTTCCAACTCTGTTTTGTTGGAATAATTCTTTACCATCTGGTTCTTGTGAGTAATGTTTTTTTTCCTCTTTTTCTCCCTTTTCCTTACTACTCCAGCATCTGCATGGCTGTGGGATATTGTTGCCATAGTGAATGTTGTCTGACATCAAGGGGCTGACAGTCAGGAGGAGTTATGAAACAAAATGTTGTGCTGTTCAGATCGTTCATCACAGCAATTATTAGCGTGGAAACATGATGGGAAGTGCTGGAATTCTGCTCGTGAAGTGCAAAGAACTCTGTCCCTTCATTTTAAGCTAAAAATCATTCTGTGGTATAACTGCCTATACATGAATTTAATGAAGAAAACCAGATTTTTTTAACATTTCTTTGGCTGCATTCTCAGGATCCTTTCCTCATGCTGTCACACTGCTCCAGATAAAGTGTGCAAGAGAGGCTCTAATTAGCAGACAGCACCAGGCCACTTGTGGCAATTGATATTTATTATCAGGAGACACAGAGAAGGCTTTCATCCCTCTGGGGACTCAGTCCTCTTATCTAGGAAAACTGAGTAAAAAAGTGGTGCTTAATTTTGATTCCCTTACCTGGACTGCACCAGCTACCTGTGGGTTTAATACTGAAGCCCAGGAAGAATTTCATTTTTGTTTTTCTCCTGAAGAACAAGACTGATTCTGGAGGACTGAAAAGGGATAAAGTATTCCTTAAAAACTCATCTCATGAAGGGATAGATAGAGAGGCATTCCAGGATCTCAGGCTCTTGTCTGGAAGGGGGAAATCTCATCATTTTCATTCAACATTGCAGCTTACTGTACCTCCCCTTTATTCCTGCATTTAGGAGGTTATAGGCAGCTATTTCTGTAAAGAAACCTGATTCTAGTCCCACTTCTCATCTTCTGTGATTATTCAGCACATAAAAGAAATCAGCAGGTATGGTTTGCATCAGTACTAGTCATTTAGGCAGAAGGAACACAAAGAATGCAGGAAGAAAACAGAAAAAGGAGCTATTTTCTTTCTGCCTTCCCTCAAAATAACAGACCTGCAACCTTCACAGCCTTTGAAGTTTATATTTTATGATGTTCCTGCAGCTAATTCACTGGAACGTTATGCAGATCCCATGATTACAAATGTTAGTAGGGCTCCACTCTCTCCTTGAGTTGCTGATGAGTTGTTAATTTTTGGGTAAAGTGGAAATATTAACCTGTGATGTTGACAGATCTTAGTCCTCAGTTTGCCTGTGCATACAGTAAAATCTCCTTAGGTTGTGTTTGATCAGCTCCCATTAGTGCCTCGAAACAATCAATATCACACTGAGTTTAAAATCATCTTTTAAGGGACACAGAGTATTCAGGTGGAAAAAAAAAATATCTCAAGAGACCAGCATGAAACTAATAAGATTTACTAATAGCTTTAGCTTTCATAATTTGCAGGGAAAGCAAAGAGTAGGTTCTGAATAGCTGGATTCTTAATTGGATATTGATCTAAACAAATATTCTCTTTCTAAGTAGCTGTTAAAATCAGTTACTGCTATTTGGGAGGACACATTATATTTATCCTGATTTCTGGAGAAAAGTGCTGCTGCTGTTCTCAGTTGTATAAAGATGCATTAGCAGAGCACTTTTAATAGACCTATTAAATTCACTTTGCTTTGATTTACTCAGTGTTGGAGTGGAGGCTGAGTATTGTATACAGCTGCAGGAAGAGGAGTACTGAAAATAATGTAATTATCACCATTTCTGCTGCTATTTATTTGGTTAATTTGCAGGGAGCTGCACTTTATGGAGCATTTGTGCTGTACCTACTTTTAAGCATGCCTTATATGTGTCTTAATGCTATTTACAACCCACTTTTGGTAAAAGATCCTGCTTTCAATGTGGATTTCTGGGTTGGATTTTGTTTCCTTGCTTTCTTGTTTTTCCCTGTTGAAGTGAGACAACACAGCATTATTCCAGAAGTTGTAGGTCATTCTTTTTTCCAGACAGACTCTCTTCAAGCTAAAATGGTGTAACCATGCAGGCAGAGCTGTGAAAAGTAGACAGAATAGACCAGTGGCTTCTTTTTTTTTTCACTTTACCAAGTTTCTTCACATTTAAAGCAACAAAACCCCCCAAAACCCCAAACCAAACCTTCAAAACCAACGAATTAAATTATTTATTTACTGTAAAGGAACATTCTGATAAATGCAAATATTTGTGGATTTGGCTGTAGCTATCTTCAGTGTAAATCAAGGTGGTGAATTTCAAATCAAACCCAATTAATGATTTAGAGAATTATGTTTAATTCTTATTCTGCCCTATTCACACCTGATTTTATTTTTCTCTAAACATGATTAGTATAGAAAAACTATATAGGAGATAAAATAGCATTGGAGGGCAGTGGGTGCAGTTATATCTCTTTTAAGCAGATTTCTACATTCCTTTCCTTGCAGTTACACCATTATAAAACTCTTTTAAAAGTGTAACTCAGCCCCCAAAGAGTAATTTTTTTTAAAGGTATTAGAATGGATCGCTTGCTTTTACTTAGTTAGAAAATTACCCATGTTAATAGTGATTGTATCAGTTAAGGACACTGAGAACTGGCTGCCCCCTGAGCCTCAGACTCTAGAGCTACTGACCCCAGATTTATTTGGCAATAACAGATTTGGCTGCTATGGTTGAAAAATTGCCCAAAGAAAGCAAAAGTTTTGGCTAAACTTGGAAATATTCAACATTTTATTCTCAAACATCTGTTTTTATTAAACTTGAAGCATCTTAATCATGTTTAAATCTCTTACTTTTCTGTGGAATTTTTTAAGTCTGCTAATGCATTTGAAAGTGGCTGGGGTTAGGAGGAGTCACAAATGCCAGCATGGGATGAGACTGGATAAATCAGCTCCCACAAGGGAGGCCAGTAAATGGAATATTGTGATTTTCTCCCGTGCAATCCCCAGCATGGTGAGAACAGACAGGGCCTGGCATGGGGTGGCTCCTGCCAAATGCTGAAGGCAGAGAAGGAGAAAATCATCTCTGTCAGGAGGAAAAATCCTGCTTGAAACAGGAGCTGACCACACCGGGAGACTCCAGAGAGAATTTCTGGAGAAAATTTTAGTGGATAAATCTCCTGGTGTGGAAGAGGTGGCTTGGGATGGGAGATGCTCAAAGCAATCCTGTTTGAGTTGTTGGTGTCCAGCTGCAGGAATCCCATCCTGCAGAAATCACATCCTGCAAGAATCCCACCCCGAGGAATCACACTCTGCAGGAATCATCCTGCAGAAATCCCACCCTGATGGAATTCCAACCTGCAGGAATCCCACCCTGTAGGAATCATCCTCCAGAAATCCCATCATTCAGGAATCCCACCCTGCAGAAATCCCACCCTGCAGGAATCTCATCCTGCAGAAATCCCACCCTGCAGGAATCCCACCCTGCAGGAATTCCACCCTGCAGGAATCCCACCCTGCAGAAATCCCACCCTGCAGGAATCCCACCCTGCAGGAATCCCACCCTGCAGGAATCCCACCCTGCAGGAATCCCACCCTGCAGGAATCCCATCCTGCAGAAATCATCTTGCAGAAATACTCCTCCAGAAATCCCACCCTGCAGGAATCCCACCCTGCAGGAATCCCACCCTGCAGGAATCCCACCCTGCAGAACTCCCATCCTGCAGAAATTCCACCCTGCAGGAACCCACCCTGCATCCTGCCAACACCGCCTGGGACAGTGCCATCCCCATCTCCAGAAAAAGCTGGGAATGTGTTCCCACCTCCCCCTCTGAGCAGGCATTGATGGCTTCTGGTGCCATCCCAGTTTGGCAGGAGGCAAAATCCAACGGATCTTCACAAAGGCAGCATCAAACCAGTGCAGCTGGTTTAAAACATCTCAGTGATTTTCTGTTATACTCAGATTTTAGAACAAATGCACTGAAACATGGGAGGAGGACAGAGCTGCATTTTGAGGTTGTTGTGGGCTGGTTTTGGCTTTTTTTTCTGCAATATATTATTCTGTTTGTGACTAAGATGAAGAAATACCTTTGTCTCTGTTCCAGCAATGCTATTCTGTTGGGATTTTTTGTTCCAATCACAGGTTTTTTTGCATGATATTTATATTTAGCCTAAAATATTGAGCCTTGAACAGACTGCACAGCCTTCAGAACTATGTCTATATCTGTCTTATTTATTTGTCCTTTGAACAAATGTTTTCATAAAAAAAACCACCACACTTGAAAATACCAGCAGTGACAGTGACTGGGATTAGACTGACAAGTTTGAAAAGACCTGAAGAGATCATTTGTTCTGTCTCCCCATTTTCTGCATAATTATCTTTTTCTGTGTGGTTTTCTTTTTGTTTTTTCCTTTTATCCTAACTATTTCTTGAGGACACTTTCCATATTTTTTCCTTTTTTTTTTTTTTTTTTACTATTTAAAAATACTTTAAACTTTTTTATTTACTATTTCTTGTACTATTTTAAAATATCACTACGTATTTTTACTTTTTTAAAAAATTTTTAAAGCATTCCCATATTTTTTACTATTATGCTATCCCTGTTGGCTCTTCTCCAGCCAACAACTGCAACTGGAGAGTCTTTGTAAATCACAAACACTGATTTAAATAGCAATTTTTCAGTGATTTACCTTAGATTTATGTGGTTAATTATTCCTCTCTGAGTTCTGCTTGCTGCTTGCAGGTTTATCAGACCCCCTTCTCAGATGTGCTTCAGTAACTCAGACTGCTGGCAAAGTCTGTTGCCCAGAGTGGGCTTTCTTCCCACTTTTAAATGCACATATTTGAATTGCTGCATCAATCTATGCACAATCTCATATAAATTTATATTAATCTTGCACAATTTATTACATTTTGAGGGTGGGGAGGGGCTGGGATGGAATTCCCAGAGCAGTTGTGGCTGCCCCTGAATCCCTGGCAGTGCCCAAGGCCAGGCTGGACATTGGGGCTGGGAGCACCTGGCACAGTGGGAGGTGTCCCTGCTCATGGAGGGTGGATCTGGATGGGTTTCAAGGTCCTTTTCCAACCCAAACCTTTCCATGATTTCCTATCTTCAGGTACAGAAAATGTCAACCCTACCTGATACATCTTTAGAAATTTTAGAGAGAACAACTAAAATTCAGGTAGGGTGAAAGTTTGAAAGAATAATTTGCTCATTTATGCATTCAGTTCTTTCCAAGCCTAGCTCTTAGCTGTTCTAAGTCATTATTTGACTGAATGTCTCTGTTACATATAAATAATTTTACTCAAACACCATTGCCCAGCACCCTCAGGTCTTGTGTCATTATTTAAAGGACCCTGGCCAAGGCATCACCACTGATGGTTGTGACTAATTTTTGATTTCATCATCGAAGCTGTCATCATAACTCAACAAGACCTTGAAGCACAACTCATTTCCAGTTAAAAGGCAAATAAAAATTAGAATGATCTTGTAACTTTGGAGAGGAATTAATTTTTAAAAGTCAGTTTGAAGTACCACAGAGAGGAAAGCTGAGCTGGAGGATTCGTGTCTCTGCAGAGTTGGGTCAGGGGACCCAAGGGATTTCCATGCTTCTATTTAATAATGAAAAATGTTCCTCAGGGGAAGGGACTGTGCTCTCCAAACGTCTGTACATGGTTTGATGATCTTCATGATTGGATGGGCACAGTTACTGGCTCTGGGAGCACAAGCAAACAGAAAACACAACACAACCCTGCTCCCTCTATCTCTCTACTCACTGCTGGAACTGAAGTGCTTGAGACAAAGGAAGTCATAAAGAAAGAGGAAATGTAGCTCAGGAGAAAACTCAGCCATGGACCACAAGTTTAGAAGGGAATTCTCACGAGATTAAATGGATTTTTTTTTCTTCTTCAACAGGTTATGGAAGCATTCCTGGGAATAACCCCATCCAAATGGTGTTAAACCATGGGTTCTATAGGGTTCCATTGGAAAATATCTTGACTACAGGGTGGAAGTGTTTCCTTGGGTTGGTTCATCCTGCCCCTATACAACTGTGTCACGTTTGGGCAATTAAATTTCAGACACAGCTGCCGTGGTCTGTTCTCAAAGGTACCCAGAGTTGGAGAAGCTGAAAACTTTTCTGTTCTTTTATTTCTCTGTAGAACACTCTGCATTTTTGCAAAGTGTACCTTGGAGTAAATATGGTAATCTCAACCTTCGCAATGGTGAGGGATGTGCCAAACAGCAGAGGCACGAGATAAATCTGTTTATAAATCACCAGAAATTTACTGAAGTGGATATAAATGCCAGTGAGATCTAGCAAATCCTGTGTGTTATCAGGAAGGCAGGTTAGATTAAATTCTCAAGTGCACTCCCTCAGAAGCCTCATCATTGCCAAGGGTTGGACAAAGAATTGCAGTGGCCTGAGTTAGAAGCTTTAAAGCAGAATTCAGTGGAGAAGTCTCAAGTTTTTTGCTTATAATGTTAAGAAATGTAAATAATCAACAGTGACAAGCAATTAAATAACTTCATACTCTTAGCCATATTTATATCTCAATGAATTATTAATTCCTTGATAATAATTTGGGCTAAAAATACCAGGCTTTTGTTTAGAAGTGACAAAAATCACTGAAGTGGAAATAAAGATGAGAAACACGACAGAATTTAGCATTTAGGAACAGGGTGATTTAAACAAGAAATTCATCATTTTGGAAAAGGCTCTGAATGAAAAATAACCATTCCTTACTGGAATATTTTTTAAAAACACGGAAAATATAGAGATTCCTTCATCTCCGTGGCATGGATCTGGTGCAATCAATAATCAATAACTGCTTGAAGAGATAACTTGAATTTTCCAAGCTTCTCCATAGGTGAAAAAAAATCAAGTGAAAGAGCTTTTGTACTCTTACATCATGAGGTATTTTGTCTTGTTTACCCCAGAGTTGGGGGGACTTCTGATCTGATAATTTTCCAAATGTCCAGAATAATCTTGTGGGATAAGAAGGAAAGCATTGCAAACACCACATAAGCCAGCAATTTATTAAAGAGCTGCTTCTTCCTGTTTTTATTTTACAGATTACAGTTCCCTCCAGTTCTTTCATAAAGAGCCCATCAGAAGCGATATGTACAGATTGTTGGGACAGTTTAGCCTGAAAATCCCTTTCTTTCCAAAAAGAGACTGACCCTGGCTGGCCTATGGGTAATGAAGCCATAATGAGAATTGTTGTTCCTGTTATGTTTTGTTAAATGAGGCTGGTCTCATTCTTAGGAAAGTGGAGACTGTGAATTTCCTTGTATAAAAAGGAGTAGCTGAGCATATCCAATGCTTCAGGAGAAATCAGAACTCTGCCTCCATTATCTGTTATTTCACATCATTTAGAGAAGCTCTGACTGGTCCATGACCAATCCTGTGCTTTGCAGGGACTCAGTGCAAACCTGGTTAAAAGAAATTCTCTTGCCAGACAAAATGAGCAAGCTCCGTGCATTGTCAGAAAAATGCCACTTCAGGCAAGTTTAGAATTCTAGAAAATCCCTCCCTCTTTTTCCTGTCATATTTGGTGACCCCTGTCACAAGGGATTGGTGACTGCAATATAATTATGTAGATTCAATGGCACCATGTACAAGCCCATTGTCTACAGAAGCCCTGCAGAGCCATCTTGTTCCTCGTGTTATTGCTCATTATTGCCATTTCTTCACATTTTTTGGTGGGTAATTTGAATTACCACTCCGTTCAAAAATACCTTTATTTTTTCACCTCCTTTTCCCAGTTTTCTCAATAGAGAATTATAAATAAATGGAACTCTTGCCTCAGTCTTCTACACTGAAGTATTTCCTGATCACCACAAGGCTGTTGGGATCTCTCTTTTAGGTTTCCCAAACCTGATGGAGGACTTTGATCACATCTTCATCTCTTGTAAGTGACATTTGGGCTGTCCCACCTGCAAAAAACCTGATGACATCACAAGCTGCTGTAGGAAACCTCTGGTTTTGAGGTAATTGTATTCACTTTGGTTTTCTCCTCTTCATATATGCTTATTTTAGTATTAGTTGAAAGAATTTAGTGAACTTAATTTTTTTTTTCCTTCCTTGGGATGCTCAGCTTCTCTGGAGCAAAATCAAATCAGATCCAACCTTCTTGAAAAACACGGAACACACCTTTTCATCCTCCCCATCCTGATCAGCAGGAGGAAAAACTGCTCTTTAGTATAATTAATGGAATGTAATCCAAGATTTTAACTCCTAATTTTAGTTCTAACCAAGATGCTTGAGGCTGAAGTTCAGAACTCATTTATGTCTCAGTATTTTAGGTACCTTGGTTCAGAGCATAGAAATAATTTGCACTAACTTTAAAAATTATAACACTGAAGTAGAATTGGAAGCTGTCTAGGATGACAGTTGTGTTTTGAAAGAGGAATGAAAAAAATAAACTTCTAAAGCTATTCTTTCTGTAAATGCCCAACACGAACTCAGATGAAGAATTAAAGGGTGCTCTGAACAAAAGAATTAATTGATGCTGCCATAAAATTTTAGTGTGTTTATGATCTGTATTATTCACATTTTTTATTTCAGGGTTTCGATTTATTTGTTATTCTGATAAGTTGCCATTGTTAAAATTCTTCTAAAGCTTTTTAAAGCTTAAATGCATCTCTGAATTTTATAGAAAGGCTTTGAGGCAAATCCTGAGTTTGTTGCTTACTATACCAGTAATAGACTGGGGCAGACTCTTGGTTGTCTCATTTCACAAAATAATGCAAACTAAATATTCATATCATCGAGAGCTGTCTGTGGGAAATCTTGCCATATTAAATGTGCTTTTAGGTTTAATTCCTTCTAGTGTTGCATTAAAATTCATGAACATTTATGTAAACAGAAAGTTTCCTTTCATCATTCATTAAAAATAACAAAATGCACCCAAACAGCTGAAATTCTAACATCAGATGGAAATTTTTAATGCATATATCCACATAATTACAGATACGTTCCACGAGTGGCTTTGGGTAGGATCTATTCAGAAATATGTTTGCTTTTATTCAATTCATTTGAATACTGAAATGCAGTGAAACAAAGTGCCCAGTAAAGACAAATGAGAGGATAAATTATTGAATGAAGTAAGCTTGACAGCTTAATTAATGAACAGGTTTTCTTTACATGAGTTAAGTCTTCCATGCTCTGTCTTGAGCTGCTTGAAAAAGTTTTCCCGGCAGGCTCTAATGCTGATTTCTTCTGCCCTTGATAAGAGACACATAATACAATTTATTCTGGTCCCAAACTTCATCCAGGACACAAGTTTGCCAAACAGACAGAGTTCCTACAAATAACTCCTGGCTGACATTTGCTTTAGGAGCACACAAAACAAAGGCAGGAGGATTAAAATACCACCAGCAGGGGCCTGAAGAGTGTTGTCTCTCCAAGGGTTTGTAGGAAGTGTAGATTCTGTTGTAGCTGCTGTCATTGGCACTGGATGCTTCTGTCTCCAAGGATTTGTGGGGCTGGAGATCCTTGGTGAGCTTGTGTGAGTTTTACTGAGATGTCAGAGTGGATGAATGTCAATAAACCCTGTCTGGATGCTCTCACCCAGGGAAAAGTAAGGGAGAACCCAGGTGCAAAATCTAATTTGACTTTAGAGGGAAGCTTGTACTTTGAATTTTGTCTTTCAAGTGCTCTGACCTATTCCTGCTCTGACAGGGAGGTGTGGAACTTCATGCAGCGAGCAGGAGTCACTTGGGGAACGGTGACCAGATGGAAAAAGTCACATGAGAAAGAGAAAGTTCTGTATTTCTCTTATGGCCAAGGCAGCATCACGTTGCCTTTAATAATTGCCAACAGCAGGGAGTGTAGGAAGAGATGCTCTGATCAACTGAGTGGGGACTCTGCCTGACTCTAAGGGAACATGAGGGAGTGTTGAGTGCTTTTTGAAGATCCCATCCCTAAGGAGTCAAGGTTGGCCTTAGCAGGATGAGTAAATGGTTGTGTTTAACTTCTCTCTCTGCTACTAAATTATGCTTTTCCCCGAAACTCCAGTTATAGTGCCAATTTCCTCTGAATCCAGGCCAGAATTTGAATTTATAAATAAAAATAATGAGGTGTAACTGGTATTTAAGGCTCCTCTAAGGAAGCATTTCATAGCTCAGTATGTCAGAAACACGTTTTACAAATTCTTTGAATTTTCCACAGCCAGAACACACCACTAAACTGATTTCAGGATAATTCTGAAGTTAAACCCTCTGTCCAGAATCCATCACTGTTTTATGTTTTTCCTTAAAAATCTCCTTATTTTTAGGGGCTTTATCTGGTGTGGCTGTGCTGAAGGGAAGTGAAGCATTCCCAAATCCCTGTCTCTCCCAGCTCAGAGCCTTCCACCCACCTAAGAGCACACAGAGCCCGCTATGAGCAAGGACTGTACTCATAAAATGCATCACTGGGGGTTTTAAATCCTCTGTCAAGAATCCAGTGCATTCCCAGGGAATCCAGTCGTGGAGCACGAGGACTTTGCTGTCACCTTGTGAAGCTGCAGCATCTCAGGCCATGGTAGGATGAGCTTTGTGTACAAACATGGCACGGAAATCTTGGCTTAAGAGGGGAGTCCGTGATTCCTCAAGCAGGAACGGAGCTTTGAGTAATGGCAGAGTGTGAAATAAAGGCTCCAAGCTCATGCACTGACCACAAACACCTCAGCTCCCACCACATCCTGTTCCTCTGGGAAAATCTGGCAGAACTTCACCTTCCAACTTTCATCTTCCATCCTCCACCTTCCATCCTCCACCTTCCATCCTCCACCTTCCATCCTCCATCCTCCATCTTCCATCCTCCATCTTCCATCTTCCACCTTCCATCCTCCATCCTCCATCTTCCACCTTCCATCTTTCATCTTCCATCTTCCATCCTCCATCTTTCATTTTCCATCTTTCATCTTCCATCCTCCACCTTTCATCCTCCACCTTCCATCCTCCATCTTCCATCCTCCATCCTCCATCCTCCATCTTCCACCTTCCATCATCTTCCATCTTCCATTCTCCATCTTCCACCTTCCATCCTCCATCCTCCATCTTCCATCCTCCATCTTCCATCCTCCATCATCTTCCATCCTCCATTCATTTCAGGCTCTTTCCTTGCAATTTCACTCATCCAAATGCACGTTTTCATCAGAAATATCTCATTTTGCCCCAAATGATTTCTTTTAATTCTCACATAACTGCTCTCTGATTCTGTGGCTTCTGCACAAAATTCACAGGGAATTATTCACCTGAAGGACTTATAAACCTTGTTGAAACAGGATCAAAAATAAAGCAGTTCAAGTTCACTGTATTTTAGACAATTTTATAAGAATCAACTCTAATCTGTAATCACTTTGTTAGGGATAAAAATTACAAATTTATTATGAAGCAAAATGCTTATTACAACTAAGGAATTGCAATGGTTAGAACATGTGAGAAAATACATTTAATTCAGAGAAGAAAGAAGGAAGCAAAGACAAAGAAAGAAAGGAAAGCAAATTTGTTTCAACAGAGGAGAAGTAAAATATTTTAGACATTTAAATAAACAGAGCTCTCTAAAGCAACTTCCAAGCTTTTCTATTGAATGTATTAAACCCCTCCAGCAACAGTTTTAGTTTCAACATGGGAAGATGGAAGGAGAGACAAAAAGCTCCCGAGTGCTTTATTAGCTGCCAGCTCTTGGAGTGATTATAAATGAAAGATATTTCTCATGAAATAACTTCAATATTTCACCAGGAAAAAGTGATTCTAAATTTTTTTTCTCATGACTGACGTTAATGACTCTCAAATTTTGAAGGCTCTTGTGATGTTTATGAGCTATGAAATCTTTTATACTCATGAAAGAAACACAGTAACTTGAATTTTCTATTCCTAAAACCTTGAGTTGGAGATTGAATCAGATGATCAAGAAATGTCTTCTAACAACAATTAAAGTTTCTTCCTCTGGAAACCTGTTAAAAAAGGGACACATGAGAAAACAAACAAACTTTTTTTTTTTTTTTAATTTTAAGCAAGGCTGAACCACTGCCATTGACTCCTTACTTACATTGTATTTTGATTTTTTCCTCTGTTAGGAATGAGACTTCCTCAAGTACACTTTCCATCCAAATCCTACTGCTGGGTTGGTGCTCTCCACTTCTAAAGTCTCAGTTTATAATTATAATTTCAAATATGTTCCTTTGAATCCACATGGTGTATTAGAGACTGGATTAAAAAAATAATATACACATATAAATTAGTGGAGCATAATTTATTTAAAGTCCAGCTGAAAGAGCTGATCCCAATTGTTTTAGGTTTTCAGCTAGAGCTCAGTTTAAGTCACTTTCAGTATTATAAAAGGCAAGGAAGCAGCTAATGAAAAAGAAATGGAACAAATTAAAATGAGAATGAATGTAGGTTTTTTTTTTTTTTTTTTGGTTTAAAGAAATCTTCCCAGTTTCTTTAGGGCAAATCAGATTAAAACAAATCTTCTGCAGTCAGGTATGAATCATTTGGAACTTTTTTTTGGAGTGGTCGAGAATAATTTTCTTAGGATTATGTGATTAAAGAGATCAATGAGTTCATCACTGCTTTAAATAAATGCCAGCAGAGTTCCATTATTCCAAATGCCAGGAGAACAGGTCTGCAGCTCTCCTCCCCCAGCCCAGGACTCGCCCCAAAATTGCCCTGTGCTCTTTAATTAGGGAGGGAATAAGATAATTTTTCTCTAGGAGCAAAAAAAGGCAAAGGGGCCCTTTGCTCTCAGCTCTTCCCATGAGGATTTAGGGGAATCGTGGGGTTGTCCAGCCCTGTCTGGGGAGAGAACTGGCACCAGGAGGAGCTTCCTGGCACTCCAGGGATGCTCTTTTGCTGCTCTCCAGCATCAATAATCCACAGAAATGGGGATTTCCCCCTTACCCTTTCAGCTGGAAAAAATCTCTCAGGATTGTGTTCTCCAAGGTAATTTTTGTTTGGATCAGAAATGTCACAAATGTTTGGATCCAATCTGTCAGAGGACAAAGAGCTGGAATTACTTTCATAACTTAAATTTATTTTATTTTTTATGGATCTTAGAACTTAAATGAAAACAAAATCAAGAGGAAATTATTCCTAGTCTTATTCCCACATTCTCCCTATATGTTTTATGGAGAATTTCAGTGATTTATATTTCGAGAATGCAGATTCCTGAATTAATGCCTCTTACTGGTGGTGCTTTTCTACAGAGTTTATGTGATAGTTCTTCACTTTTCAGTCTGAATCCTCCTGATAATATTTATGGGAGTCTTTGAGCCATTATTTTGAACACATGCACAGGAAATGGGGAGTTGATCAGATGTTTTTGCAGAAACCAGCCTGACAATTCCCAGTTCCCAGAACTTTATCACCCTGGCTGCCACAATCTGAGCTCTGCACTGCTGAAACAGTCAGATAAAATAACCAGCAGAGAAAGGGAACCATCTCCAGAAGCTGAGCTGCAGATGGAATCTGACTTTTTATAGAGGTACATGACAGATCTGAAATGAACATTATTCCAATCCATTATAAAAGCAAAAAAGAGAAGGTGAATGGAAAATGGAGTGAAAGCCATGTTTTAAATGCAGCTGGAGGGTTGTACTTGAAAAGCATCTGGATGGTTTTGAAGTCCAGGTTTTAAAAGTATTTATGGCTTAATTTCTTATTAAAGCACTTAATGTTAATGATACTAGAATGACTTCTTAGTCCTGGAGAGAAGAAAAATAGAGAAACCAGGGCATGAAATTCAGGGTTTTTTAATGGATCACACTTTGTGGACAGTGCTTCCCTTAGTATTTATGTCATAACTTCTAATATTTAATTTAAAAATTCCAGGAAAAGGAAAAAAAAACCGCAAAAAACCAGCTTACTATTTTGTTTCACTGAGGCTTTTGACTGATCCAAATAGCTTCACACAAGGATGTCTTTATTCAATTTATTTTTCAGAAATAGGTTGTAAATAAATGAACATCCAAGTTCTGCAATACAAATTGAAAAGCCAACTCATCACATTCACAAGGTAAGAAAATACCCAACCAATGTTACTGTCGCTTCAAATGGGCTTTAAAATTTACATTTTCTTCTAAGGTAAAAACTTATATATTCTTCTTACCATCACATTTTTGATTTTCCCATAAAGGTGAAGTTAGAGAAGGAAGAACGCTTTTAAAATCTCAATTTTTCTTTGTTTTTTAATTTAGTTTTTTTTTTTCCATTGAAAAGTTAAAAAAATCCAGAACTGGCTGGATACATTAGGAATAAAGTAGAATTTTAGATTTTTTTTTTTCAGTCATTTACATTTTTCAACCAATCTAAAATTATTTAGATGTATTATCTATCTATCTATATCTATATCTATATCTATATCTATATCTATATCTACATCATCTCTCTAATATAACAATATTATATATAGTAATATATTTTATGTGTATTATCTATAATATATAATAGTATAGATAGAATAGATATGTAATAATAGATATTATAGATATATATCTATAATAGATATTATAACATATATATTTAGATATGATATTTAGTATAAATTATTTAGGCCAATGCTATCAGTTCTTGCACTTGCATTTTCTGACACTGGCTAGAGAACAGAGTAATGGAGAAATTGATTTTACTGAACCCTCCAATCTGGAAGATGGTCCTTGCAGAAGGATGAGGAATTCATTGACAATTTTAACATCTAAAATTATTTTATTAAAATCAAATTCCTTCCCCATCCCCAATTTTAATTTTCTGTTTAATCCATGAGTTTAGTTTGCAGCCTTGTGATCTTG
Source organism: Euphonia xanthogaster (assembly GCA_034509185.1). Taxonomy (NCBI): domain Eukaryota; kingdom Metazoa; phylum Chordata; class Aves; order Passeriformes; family Fringillidae; genus Euphonia; species Euphonia xanthogaster. The sequence continues at coordinate 2,986,512 of JAYDZK010000016.1, read as the reverse complement.
TCTTATTGTTTGATTCCTTTCTCTCAGCCTTGGGCTGGAAGCTTTTGTTAAATGAGGAATTGAAAAGACTCAGACAAAGGGACCTTCCTGTGACTCAAAATATGAAATACCACACCACTTCCTGTGTTAAAGAGAACATTTTCCTACAAAACCATCATGTGCATTATTAAAAGGAGATCCACTGTCCTGGGCTAGGGAGATACAGAAATTTCCTGTCAGTTATGGCAATGCAGAGGAACCCAAATGAAAAATAAACCCATTGAGATCATAATTCATTGTGAATTCCGGGCTGCAGAACAATGGAAATTTAATTACATGCATTCCACAGGCTGAGCAGAGGGAATCCAGAAAAATTATGGCTCAAGGATGTGGTTTGTCTCTTTAAAAAATCACCTTTATGGTGTGCAGTGTCTGCTGCACAGCTGGAGAGTCCAAATGACTTTTCCTTGTGCATTAGGCAGCACTGCCCACCCAAATTGTTTTTGTTTAGGGAAGTTCCAGCTGTACCACAAACACTCTCCCTTTCCTTTTAGACTCCTTTTCATCTCTTAAGGACTAATTATGCCCATGTGTTAATTAAGCTAATGGAAGTGGCTGGTGAAGGCATCTTCCCTCTCTCAGGCACCCAGCAGCTCTGCAAAATGAACAATCCCTTGTTTGAAGGAAAAAGGAACTGAAGGGCCCAGGGATTTTATGGCAAAGCCTTTTAAATAGCTTTATTAGAATTATATGATAGCTTCATTAGAAATAGCTTTATTCATTATTAATACATAATATTTATTATAATTGATTTTATTATAAATACAGTTAGCTCTTAGAGGATACATTCAATCCAACTTGCATACAACCCAGTGACCTCACAAAAATCACTTTTTACTCCATCAAGCTTGAGCTTTTTTAATAACACTTTTGAAATATGAACAAATTTTGCTCTTTTCTCAAAATGAACTCCCACTTGTAATTTTTAGAAACAAATAACTGATGTGTCTCTCTATTCAGTTATGAAAATTCTCCTCTTTTTTTCCACAAATAAGTACAAACCCCAAACTTTCATTTCTTTTTCTTCTTTACCCATCACAGTTCTTGGGATATTAAAAGCACTGCAAAGTTGGTGCATCTCTAATCATTCTATTCTCAAGGTCATTGCTCAGATCTATGTCTGTACCTTTGGGTACAGATACTTGTAATTAATAAAGAGAGAAGTCAAGGAAATGTGCATGGCCAGAGGAGGTGGGATTTTCTTAAATTCTCCCCTATTTGGTTGGATATAGTAAAAATTACCAAGGCTCAGGTGACTGTCAGTTATTTCACACAAAGAGAAGTGATTCCAGTTCCTCTTAAGTCAGTCTTTAGAGATCTGACCAGCATTTTTCACACCTCAAGCATTTGATCTAAGCAGGAAGGATTTTCCAAACCCCTCCTGCAGTAGAATGTGGTTTTTCTGTGGGCTGGCTGAGGTACATAACTCTGTGCCTTAATCAGCTTTTTTCTCCTGCAATGGCAACCTTGACTGCAGATTTTGGTGATCATCCTCCAAGGAGCCCTGGGCTGTTCAGAGAGGTCCCTTTCCCAGGATTTCAAAGGGAGAACAGGAGGAAATGGGGACTGGCAGTGCCAGAGATTAGGGGCAGACTCTGCAGGACGTGTGTGAAAATCCACCTTTTGTTCCTGAGGTGTTTCTGTCTGATCCCTCCCTCACATCTGTGCAGCAGCCTTAGTGCTTTTTACAAAATTCTTTATTTATTTGAAAACGCTGTTCTTCTTCAGACCAAGAACCAAAGAGAAGAAAGAAAACTCAAACCCTGAATAAATTAAACCAAATCCTCCTTGCCTACAATATCGACCTTTATAAGCTTCTATTTCAACTAAATTTACGTTTTTTACTATGTCAAAACCTGTCTAAAGAGGTCCAAGGCACATTTGTAGTTCAGTGTCAGAAACCAGCACAGTGAAACAAAGAGAATACTGTGTAAATATATCCTGAGATTATGTACTTTCTGCAAGCCTGGTTGCATATTTTAATTGCAGCACGATCATTAAACACATCTGCTTAGAATAATTCTATTTTTTTTTTAATTAAATCCAAATTCTCGGTGTCAGACGAGAATTCTGATGTCACATTTACAATTCATTAGAGTCATAATTAAAAGGTGCAACCAGACTGGAGAATTAGAGAATATTGAATTTGAGAAGGCATTTTGTTGCATTGCTTCTGTAACATTCTACAAATAAATTGTAGATTTAACAACTGCAAAAGGTTGTTGGGACAGGAGGATTAAATTCCTTTACTAGCAAGTCCATGGGTATAAGAATGATACACAAATAATTATAAAAAAATAAAAGATATGGTGTGAATGATTCCACCTCAGCCTCACAAGTTTTTCTTGTTTCTTTTTGAATTCCAGGCAGTCACCCTGGAAAGATATTCACTGAGCCCACACAAATAATAATTTGCATGAACCAAACAATAATGATCTGGAGTAAATGTTTAGAACTTTCTTCACAGGTGATGAGCTCTCAAGACAAACACTGATTTTTTGCTCTCTAGAATGTGAAGTTGCTCCTGGCTCTGTGTCCAGAGAGTCTGGTGGTGTTTATTGGATGCATTGCTCCACTTTTCTCTTAGTGTTGATCCCTAAAATTCCATTTAAATGAGTGTGCAAACAGTGGCAAAATTTTACTGAAGCAGTAAAATTCAATACTTCAGGAATTGTGAGTGCAGCAAAAGCTTTACAAAGGCAACAAAAATAAGAATAATTATCTTTTGTCTGAGTGGAAGAAAAGCTGGAGAAAAGTTTCACAACTGGATGATGAAGGAGATGTTTTTATAGGTTAAAATACTACCAAGGCATGAAAACCAATTTATCTCCTGACAGGGAAATTGTCTGGATTTCCACATGTGACTCCTTCATTGATGCCAATAAAATATTGTCTCTAATAACATCCATGCCATTGAAACCTTATGCTTTGTCTGCACGCTCTGTGAATGACTAATTAAGAAGTTAATATATATGATAATTATATTTTTTTCCAGATATCTTTCTATACATTTGAATTAAAAGTTAAGTCATTTTCCAGCATAAAGGATGTATAGTGAAATGAGGTTGTTTTAGTCATGAGATCATTCCACTGGAGACCAAGGTTTGAACAGAAATTTTTCCTTTTCAAACGCAGCTCATAATTCAGCAAGTTTGTAAGTTCTGCTTCATTCTTTTATGAATAGAATCTGTAAGTGATAAAGTCATAAAATTATGATATTCAGACCTTTTACTGGAGAGAAGGGAATGGAAATCCTCTCGTTAAAACAAAGTTCCTGTGTGTGGTTTCTCTGGTGGAACATTGTATTTGACTCTGCTGAGACAGAAACTCTCCAGCCCATTTTTTTCCTCAAACATTGTCTTTTAAATCTTTTATCTCAGCTCCAGCTACAAGTCATCAATTCCTTCTAGGCTCAGTAAAAATTCCTATATATAATTCTTTTTTCTTTCTTTTCTGAGGCAGGTGATGCTTCAGAACTTTGTGGAAAATTAGTTTGGTTTTGTTTGTTAGGATTTTTTATCCTTTCAGCTTGGAGTTGAAACCATAAATTCTGATATTTTTAATAAAATAGATGTGTTTATTTTAATAAAATAGATGCCCCACTTTGAGTTTGATTCTGTCCCAGTCTATCTTTGGGCCTCTTTGAGCCCCTCTTTGTACCCTGTGCCACCAATATTTGCAGTCCCAGTGAATTTTTCACTGCTGTGCTGCAGAAATACAGAAAATATCTGATACTCCCTGCATTTATTAAATCAATTACCTCTCTCATTTCTCATATATTGTATGAAAAATTATATTATAAATATTTCTCAAATATTTAGTTCTGTTTCTAAATCAGCTGATAAATTAAAATAAATCAGACAGAATCTCAAGCTTTACCTGGATATCAACCCATGCAGGAGCAGTTAGAGGACAAAATTATCATTTATTTTGATGTGATTGAAATAATCAGTTTATTATTTCAAAAAATAATTGAAATTATAATTTCAGTGGGGTGGAGATGACTCAGGCCAATAACTCAGATAACCTCAAGGAGGCTGCTCTGGTTTGGATTTTCTGGAGTGAGTCCAGAGCTCTCCCACCTGAGGATGTATCAGGGACACTTTGATTTTTCCACCTTGTTTGCAGAGCTCTCCACTCTGAGTTGAGACCTATTGAGCACTAAAAGGCCACTCAGGGCATTGACAAAATGGGACTTTCTGGGCTCTCTTGTCCCTGAGATGGTGCAAATCCACCCCAGACCCAGCTGATTCCCAGACAAGGTTGTTGAACAGAGAGAAAAAGTTCCTTATGCAGAGCACAGAGCCCAGGGTAAATTCCCTTCTGCTTTTTCTGGAAAATGGGCTGGAATGTTGCAGGAACAAACTGATCTCAGTCTCTGTGGCTCAAACTCCAGCTTTAATTGAACTCTGGGGATGTGGGGACTCAAAGTTCTAATTTCCTCTGGCATTCAGTAGAAGGGAATGCAAAATCTCAGATATCTGCTGTGTTTGGGTGTTGATGTGAGATAAATTGTGTGAGGTAAATTGTGTGAGATAAAATGTGTGAGATAAATTGTGTGAGATAAATTGTGTGAGATAAATTATCTCTTACTTCTCCAGGCAGGGGCTCAGGTATCAAACACAAATACACACACATTACATTATATATATTTTTATATGTATTTTTTTTTCTAAAGGATGTACTATAAAGCAGACTTGTTTCCACTCTTTCCACAGTTAATTTATGCAGAAGTTCCAGCAGTTTATTAAGAACAAATTATGAAAGGCCCAGCATGGAAAATGGGGATTTCCAAACTCTGCAGGTCTTTCTTTGTTGGACTTGAATGGTATTAATTGATATTATATTTACATAAATTTTACAGTTACATCTGAAGCAATCATCAGTGTTCAATTTTCCTTCCTGTTGGTGGGTGTTTGGGTTTGGGTTTTGAAATTACTAATTTTACTGTTAAAATTATTTACTATTAAAATTATTTGCTATTAAAATTACTATTTTAAATTGACAGAAGTGTGTAGGTTTTCATTAAAATTTTAATTGCATAAAGAATGACTTAAAAACCCTGTAATTTCAGGAATTTCTTCAGAGGAAAACAGATGGACTTAATATTTCAATTTGCAACAAAAAATACTAATTCAGCTCTCCAAATACCAGCTATTAAGGTTACTCAGTTGACTTCAATTATTTTTCTTAATTTAACCACATTGAAAATACATTAAGTGTGAAATCCAAGGCATAATGGCATATGTTCATAAGGTTTTATAAATTAAATCTGGTTTTACATTCTTGAAATGCTGATCACTGAATTAACCTCCATTTTTTTCTTCACTGGACTCCCATTTAAGAAGCTTCTGGAGATTGTGTGGCGTGAATTTCAAAAATTTTAATAAAAAGTGGATTTAAGACAAAATGGGGTTTATTGGCCATGGTCATTAAAGGTTGGACTTGGTGATTTTGGAGTTCTTTTCTTGCCTTGGTGATTCTCTGATTTATTCTGGGTTGGTGAACAAAGAGGGGGAAATTGCCACAAAATCAACAAGGTCCAATTTTCTCCAGTCCACAATATGAATAACCACACCCACTGAAAGGTAAGAATCAAGAAACATTTATTGCTGTAATCCCTTAAATTCTGTGATTTACAGAAGTTGCACTGCTGTAATTCCTTAAACTGTGGGATTTGCACCATTTACATTTCTGTAATCCCTTAAATTCTGTGATTGGCACATTTACATTTCTGTAATCCCTTAAATTGTGGGATTTACACCATTTACACTGCTGTAATTCCTTAAATTCTGTGATTTACACAAGTTGCATTGCTGTAATTCCTTAAATTGTGGCATTTACACAATTTAAATTGCTGTAATTCCTTAAATTGTGGCATTCACACAATTTAAATTGCTGTAATTCCTTAAAATCATCTGCAGGCTGCACAAGTAACCTGCTGTAAAAAAAAAAAAAAACCCAATTAATTAATTAGTTAAACTTTGCATCTGCCCTTTCGAAACCATTATTCACCCCCTAAATCACCTTTAAAAGCTCAGCTTGGATGGTTTAGTTTGGAACTAAAGGCAATATTTAGACCTGAGTGCCTTAAAATGAAGTATTTAAAGGAATATTTAGCACGGGTGCCTGTGCTTGGGTCTTCAGTGCTCCTGGGTTGCTTTAGAATTTGAATAATCTGAATTCAGATCAATTGCAGCACCAGGAGCCTTGGACAGCTCCTGAAATGCAGGGAGGAAAAGCAGCATTTTAACCTTTTCCTGGAATGTCTTTAACCTAAGAAAAGCTCTTTAAATGCTATTTTAGAAATGCTCTTTTGAGGTATTTTGCAAACCTTAAGGCAAGGGAAGCAGCAGCCATGCATCTGGGAAGAGAAAGGGAATGAAGGAATTAAGGACCTGTGTGGAGTAATCTTTAAAAATACAGATATATTAAATTATCACACTGCTCTGAGTAGAAACTAAATAGAAATAACTTTTCCATCTCTTCTTTTGAGCACTTTTAGGCATATCTGTGATGTTTCTCCTCTGGTATTAGCAGAACTATATGAAGGATGATTTTTTTTTTTTTTTTTTTTTGCATTTTACAAAAAAATTTATTAAAATTCCAACCTGCTTTAAAAGTTGCTCAGCCAAAGGGATTCAAGATCCATAAGGAATTCCTAAAAGTGCCTTCAGGGGTGACAGGATTATTTGTGAGGGCTGTGGGTTGGTGGAATTTAGTAAAGAAACTTAGACCACCCTTTGAAAACTTCCTAAAAGTTCAAATTTCCCTCTTCACAGCAAAATGTGTTTCCTACAGGCTTTGGGTTTTTTCACTTGGATACCTGGGAGCAGACTTTAACCCAGAAATGTTTCTCTGTGTTATTTCCAAGGAGATCTCCTCATGATGAGCTGGCCCATCCCAACTTCAGCTGTGCTGGGATTCTGTGGGAGTAAAAGTGGAATCCCAGGGGATATCAGGGGGGTTTTATCATTCACCTGTGGCTTCACTGCCATGAAAATGCACCAGAAACCCCTCAGGGGCTCACATTCCCTGGCACTGTAAAGGATCTTCATTAAATGCAGAATTAACAAAAAGCCAAACAGAAGAAGACACCTCTCCAAGTCCCATGGAAATGCATTTTGTTGATTTTTTCTTTTTCATGTGAACAGTCCATCCCACTTATCTCTCAGACTCTGGCTTCATGGGTAATGATTCTTTGCTGGTGTTTTCTCTTCATCCCTGCATTCCAAAGGAGTTTGGTTGAACACTTTAGGTTTTCTAGGATTTGGAAATTTTAACTTTAATTTCCCCTTTTGCTGATACTTTGTCTCTCCACTGAACTGAGTTCATTTAACACGTTATTATCACCATAAAATAACCACCCCATCACCACCCCCCAGCCTAAAACCACTCTTTCCAATCCTTCCTTTCCTCCCCACTGTTGCCTTGTTTTTTTAAGTTCCTCTAAGCTTTCTGATGTTTCTATTCTTGTAATGAACTTTTTCTCAAGCACTTTATAGAAATAAGTTATTGTTTCACATTCTTTTATGGAGGAGAAGAAATTTGATAGACTGTTGGTTTGTCCAGTGTCATCGGAGAGGTGGCACTGTCACCCTCCAATCCAGTGTCACTTTTAAGAATCTATAAATATTAAAATCAAAAATTAAACTCCCTCTTTTTCACCTTGGAGAATCCAGTGTCTGCGTCGCTTTCTTTCGTGCCCTAAAGTGACACCCCACTTTTGCATTCTTCTGCTCACACCAGAGGTCACTGCCTCCACCTTGCCATTATTTTATGATGGATGCATTTTCTGGGACTCTCTGTGTCATTTGATCATTGATCACTTCTCCCCTCTCTTTACAATAGATGTGCCAATACCAATTAATCTTGATCCACTTGTTATTTTGTGACCTTTAAAAAGGCCACGTCTCATGATTTATTTGCTTCTGCTGGGTGCATTCACAGATTGTTTTGCTGCTGGAGAACCAGGGGCTTTCTGTGATTTTTTAACTCATTTCCTCTGCTCCAAATGAACCCCCATCAAGCCATATTGACATTCTCACTCTGCTGGAGACGGGTAAATGTTATCTGGAGAACTGTTCTGTTTCATTTCCTAATTTTAATTGCTCAAGGCCATTCCTCCAGCACTTCAATGAGTTATAGAGAGGGAGGCTTGCAGCACTGCAGAGGGAAGGTGCTCCTGCTGTGGAGAGAGCAGGATGGAGCTGGCCATGGGCTGGGAGGAGGCAGGTGCCAGAGGCTGGGGGTGGGCAGGTGGAAGAGAAGGAGCAGAAAAGGAGGAGCTTGGGGATATCTTCATGGGGCTCTGTTTTTAAAAGGTAAGAACTTGTTGAGTTTTTTTTTTCCCTAATTTTTTTTTCTCCATCTAGTTACAAGTAAATAACTTACTGCTTTTCCCTGTTGTTTTGAAATCCACATAGTGTTTTAATATTTCTCTTTTTTTTTTTTTTTCAAATAGATGAAGTAATTGTAACATTTCAAAAGTAAGTTGCACTTATTAGGTCATTTTTTAAGAAAAGACCCATTATCTCCTCTCCTGGGTAAGTACAGCCATTCATGATTTTATGTTAGTCAGTTTCTCCAGATTGTAATAATCATGTTCTTTTTCTATGTAATTCAAATAGACTTCACTGGAGAGATCTTTGCCTGGAGGAGCTGGAGAGGGCAAATATTAATATAAATTTTCCTATTGGCAACTATTGCTATTTGACCCTCTCATAAGTTCTTGCCTGTCCCCTCCGTGGGATCTGGAGTCCATATTTTTGACTGACTTGCAGAAAATTAAAGTTAAATGTCAGCCCACCGGCGTATGGCTTTGAAAGTCAGAGTGTTCATTCCTTTCAGACCTCATATACTCATCTCAGTATATGGCACCTTGCTTTAAGGAACACTTATACAATTTATTTATGTAAAATGCTGGAATCAAATCTATTTTTACATAATAAGAGAAGTACCATGGGCCATGGCTGAAGTCCTGTCTCAAAAGAGAAATTATAAATGAAAATGAAATTACTTATCTGTGAACATTGATCAAATCCACAGCAGGTGTGGATCTGCTGTATTCAATGAATGCCAAACCTCACACTGAATTTTTCAATCCCAAACCAGGAGATTTTGCTGTTCACTCAGAAGAAAACCTCTGTAAAGGTTGTTTTACTTGCTGGAATTTAGCCCAGATTAAAGAGTTCCAGGTTCAGGCAGGGCCTCAGTGACTGACAGCCAGGAGCATAACAGGCATTGGGAACAACTGGTTATTTGTCTGAGCTAAAAGTGATTTACCCCAAACCTTACACAGTTTACCAATCCAGGATGTCCTAAAAGGGAAGACTCCAGGTTTTGCTAGTTACTGGAATTAAGCTTAAAAAGAAAATGTATTACAGAAAAGAAATTATTATAAAAGAAAATGAAAGGAAAGATATAAAAGGAAATACATATAAAAAGGAAAAAATATATGAAAGGAAAAGAAGTGGTTGTAAATGGGGTGTTTGACCCTTTCCAGACCTTTCCACAGCTCTGTCCTGCCTGGTGCTCATGGATGGACCTTCACTGGAGCTGCAGGTGCTGCTGGGGTAAAGGGGAGAGCTCAGCTCAGAGCAGGAAAAACTCCTCTTTCCTTCCTTTCCATTGAAGCTGGAGGCAGTTTTGTGCCACTGCAGTGCATGGGAAATCTCCTGAGGTACTCATGTCAATCAGGCATGCTTGGATCCCACCCAGGCATCTCACTTACAGGCTGATCCTAAAGAGGGTTATGGACCCCAAAATCCTGGACAAGCCTGCTCCTCTCTGAGCTGACAGAGGTGTCAAGCTGAGCACAGCTACGCCCTGGCTTGGCAGACACAGCTCATCTGTGTCACCTCCTCTTTGTCATCTCAGGGAATAATGAATTTAAGGCCTCCACAAGGACAGGAGCCTATTTCAGCTCTGGCTTTCTTTATTCCCTGTTAAAACTCCCCTCCCTCTCTCGTTCATCTCTGACAAGTGCAATGTTTAGGAGTCAGAGGCTTATGCAGCTCTGCAGCAGGGGGGATTTTGGATCAGTGGTGTCCTTCCAGCGCACCAACCCAACCCATCCTGCCCTGGGAGCTTTTCCTGGGTCAGGAACGTGGCACATGGCTACCTGTCCTAATTCATCCTGAATTTTCATCTTTTTTCTGCTTTTGGTGTTTCAGTCTTGTTCATACGACTCCACAGCAAACCCTTGGTCTTCTGGCAATGTGCCCAGGCTCTGGGAAAAACAAAAATAAAAATAAGACAAAATTCTTAAATTCCCAGCCCTTCAATACACAAGTTAAAAACCTTCCAAATTATAGCTGTCATTTTGAAAGCAGAAGAGTTTTCACCTTTCTAAAACCAGACAGCTCTGTACTCCTATAGAGTTTGACATTTTCTGTGCAGCAGATATTGACTCCAACATTCCCTTGACAGAGCACAAAAATTCATTTTGTGAATTGTATTGACAGCCTAAGTAGGCTCTTTCTTCTCCCTTGAATAAGCTTCTCTAACTTATTAACTCAGCCTTGAGGGGTTTGAATATTTACATCCAAAACTGAGATCTGTTTACAGCCCAACATGTAATTTGATATTCAGGAGACATGGGATGAAAGTTCCCATGAAATCAAACTGCTGTAAAACTTCCCAGAACTCCCCAGTGATCAGGAGATGTCCTTGTACATCAGGCCCTACATCATCATATGGATAATCAGCTTCAGGCACACTCCAAAGTGACATTTTCCTCATTTGTCATGATTCTCAATCCCCAGAACAAGCCTGCCTTGTGATGCTGAGGTAAAAAAATGGGAATTTTAGAAATTCACTTCAGGTGATTTTACCTGATGGAAAAGGAATTTTGATTTCATTAAAATAAACCCCACGATTTTGTACCAGAAAACTCACCAATACAAACACCTCCCACAGCCATGCCTCTAATTTTGATGACAAACAGAGAAAAAAAGGTCTTTGGGATTATTGTTTAAGGAATCATCATTTGATTAAAACTTCTTCTGCATCCTACCTTTAACAGCACACCTGGAATATATCAGCTCTGCCAAGATGACAAGATTTCCAAAGAATGAAAACTCGGGTTCCATAAGTGATGAGCCAGGTTTCAGAGGACTCTATCCCAGCTCATTTGGATCTCATACACTAAAGCCACCAAGATAAGTTGGGGGTTTTTGGAGGTTTTTTTGGGTTTTTTTTGTTTTTTGTTTTTTTTGCTTATGGAACCATCCATATGTGCCTGGATAAATGAAGATGAAAATTGGCTGCCTTTTCAAAGGCTAATTCAAGAAACTTCCAAAGTCTTCTGTTCTTTCTACTGATCCATCAGCATTTTCATAAACCAACTGTTTTCTTTTCAAGCTGTGGTGGGTTCAGTCAAATTGGACAAATCTGTTCAGATTCTTTTTAATTGGGAGAAAGTGAGGGAACAGCCACTCTTCCTTAAAATCTCTTTGGTGAAGTGCAGCTGTGGCAGCCAGGGGAGCTCATTAAACCCCATCCAGAGTGTCCCAGACCTAGCCCAAGTGTTTGTCTTCCAACTCTGCTTCCTGTGAAAATTCCTGCTTTTTCACTGCATTCTGCTCTGCAATAGAAATGGAGATTTTGGTTTGTCCCTATTCCCTGATCAGGTCTTTGTGCTTTGGGTTCCAAGGTAGGCTGGGCCTGGAGCAGTTTTTTGGGAGGAAAATCTGCTCTTCTCTTCTCTTCTCTTCTCTTCTCTTCTCTTCTCTTCTCTTCTCTTCTCTCTTCTCTCTTCTCTCTTCTCTCTTCTCTCTTCTCTCTTCTCTCTTCTCTCTTCTCTCTTCTC